>MCJB01050530.1:134181-200377 GCA_002018475.1 Nicotiana obtusifolia
CCAACCCCGTCACCCCCCACCCCCCTCTCGCAATTTTTTTTTTTTACTTTTTTTTGTGTTTTCAATTTTCTGTTTCCTGTTTTTTCATTTTTCTGCACCACCCACCAACCCCCAGCAATTTTTTTTTTTTTTATACTTTTAGTTCTGATTTTTTTCATTTTTTAATTTACAGGTTCGAAATTTTACGAGTTCTAGAGTTATGAGTTTAGAAGTTTATGTGTTTGGAAGTTTGCGGGTTTAGAAATTATAGAGTTTTCGGGCTCGAAAATTTGCAGTTTCAAAACTTTAGCAGTTCACAAGTTTATGAAATTTATGGGTTCGAAAGCTTGTTGGTTCGAAAGTTTATGGCTTCATGTTCATTGTATCTAAATTATTTATGAACACTCTTGAGAAGTTATTTTTCTTAATTTTCGTACCAAACACCGGAAAATGAGTAAGATCGCTACTTATTTTCCAAAAAAATATTTTTTTGGAAAATATTTTCCGTTATACCAAACACACCCTAAATTGTTGAGTTTTAAATGGTTCCCTTAAGTATTTTTGGCAATTTTGTAGTACTGTGTTGTTTTGTTTCTTCAACTAGCATTATTAGTGCAGGCTGTATGGCAATGTCCGGCCCCCACATACCAGAATTTGAGTTAGCAAGTCAGACCCTTTTATGTTAAGTGCTTATAATTATGAAGCTTTTGTTGAAACAATTCTTTCGTTGGCTAATAATGTTAACTAAGAATAGTGGCCGTTCTTAAATCTTACGAATGCCAGAAACGAGGTTTAATCTTACCAAAAACACTTATTTGATTAATTATGTTGTATACGCTCTTAAATAATGAGAAATAGAATTAAAAGAAGTGTGGTATTCTCTCCGTTCAAATTTACTTGTCCATTATTGACTTAGCACACCCCTTAAAAAATAATAAATAACAAAACAATTTTATTATATCACCCATAATTATTATTATTGAAAAACCAACTTTAACTATTATAAATCCAAAATGTTAGAAAATGATAAAGATAAAATAGGTATAATATTGTAAATTATCCATATGTGTGGACTGAAAGGATGGCAAAATAAAATAAACATTCGTTAGATATATGTATATCTTTATTCTAATAATTAAAAATTAAAGAGTTACTTACCCGTCCCCATGGGGTACGATAATCAATCGATGCATATGATCGTAGTCTGCAGTCCCACCAACATATTGTCTTCGTGAAGGAGCAATTGAAGCAGTATTAGTAGATACGGATGAAACCGCCTGAGATCCTCCAATATCCACTCTAGAAATACTCGGAGTAGATGATGATGGAGATGATAATGGAGTGGAAGATGATGGGGGCACAAAAGATGAACCATCATGCTGACTGTAATGCCCGCCCTGAGATGAAATCAATAGTGAGCCATCATGCTGACTAGCAGGGACATGATGACTCAAAGGTGACAAATTAGGCATGCGAATAAAATTAATATTAGTGGAGGCTGAACCACCCTGGGTCGGCATGAAATAATATTGTACTGTGCTAGCGGGAGGGGGAGAGGATTCTGAAAAACTCAGGTGGTAATGCAGTCGTCGACTGAGAAGGACGAGGAAAACTAGGAGGAGGACTCATCCTATGCATGTGTGAAGAAATGTGATCACTCATGGATGGAAAAGCATTTTTTTTCTTGTTAGATTGTTTCGGTTCTTTACCCCTATAAGCCATCTATGCAATTTAAGTAAAATAAAATATAATAATAAAAAAATTAACAGGTAATAATATAAAGCAATTCTTCTACATATTATAACAATTAAAAAAAAGAACATATATAAAGTCCAACAAGATATAAAAATAAAACAATAATATAAGAAATAACATAAGAAATCAAATAAGTCATAAAACACACAAGCAACTCAATCCTCATCGCTTCTTCATATTGCTCATATTTATTTTCATCATCACTTTGATTTTCATCATATTTCATCCTCGCTTGCTTCATATTCATCACTTGAATCTCCATTATCGTTTTCCATGGATGTTCCTTCCTCATAATCACTTTGATTTGATCTAAGGACTAAAGGCTCGAATTCCTCATAAATGCCTTCACTATCCTGCAATTCACCTAATAGTTCATCATCCACCATTACTTCAACACTTGAAATGTCATTCTGGTACGTTACATCTAATGCATCCTCGACCTCAACTCTACCCACGGGCTTTGTTTTTATCACTACCCGTCATGCAGCCTTCTTCTTGCACAAAGGATAAGGTGCGTAATACACATGTTTCATATTTTGTGCTATGATAAATAGGTCATAGGGTTTATACCTCCTCGTATGTTTTATTTTAATAATTTTATATAGAGGAGCACTTTTATACCTCTAGTAGGTGTTGGATCATACCATTTACACTGAAAGAGTACCAACTTTTTTTTCGGCCAAACAACAATATACTCGAGTTTTAATATCTGTTGAAGCCACCATAATAATCAATATCACCATCAGCTTTCAAACACACGCCACTATTATTAGTTTTTTTGCCCTTTGGCCATTCTTCTGCATGAATCTTGTACCCATTAGTACTTAGACATCATTCTGACCTTAAGGCTAGATCCTTAAGCAATGTCACAAAAAATAGATCATTTATGTCATTATCTGGATTATGAACCTAGTTCGAACCCAATATATAACAGTTAACTAGAAATTAAAATTACGTACAACTGATAATACTTTGCATCAAAAAAAACTTCACTAATACTTACAAAGTATTTAAACCATTCTGCAAACTTAGGATAAACATGCCCATGCCCGTATGTAACCACAAACCAACTGTATGACATATTTAAAACTTCATTAGTTAAAATGATTGATAATTGAGATTGAATATAAGTCGGTAATATAAATATACACTTATGTATAATAAGGTTGGACCTCGGGACAATTTAGTAGAATATGTGTTATAGCTGACTTTAGCTCCATCTCAGTCAAAAATCGTGTTGGACTAAGTTTTGGACCGCCTTTTCTAGGTTGATTGAATATGAAAAAAGGTGGTGCCAAAGGATCGGTATTGCTACCATCATCATGTCGATCAAGTCTCTAGCCAGATATGCCTCACATATCGATCCCTCAATCCTTGATCTATTTTTCACGGTCCGCTAACATTTGCCAATCATCCTGCATAGCACGATTTTAAGATGAAATAATATTTAACTAAATCACGCAAGGATAATTGATTAAAGATAATTACCTCTCGAAGGGATACGTTCATCTACATTGAACTGACCCTCCTAGTCGTGCCTCTTGCGCAAGGTGAATTGGAAGATGTTCCATGACATTAAAAAAATCAAGTGGGAAAATTTTTTCCAACTTATTTAAAGTTAAGCAAATGTTATTGTCCATGTAAGCTAGGTTCTCCACCCTCAATGTGCTAGAGCACAACTACTTAAAAAATTAGCATATCTCTGTGACGGGCTTTCATATTCTATCAGGCAAAGCATTGAATGCATTAGGCATCAAAGATTCCATGAAAATGTGACAATCGTGGTTTTGCATAGATGTCAACTTCCCTTCTTTTATGTCAACATATCTAGATAAGTTTTATGCATACCCATCAAGCATCCTCAAATTATTAACCCAATGACAAATCTCTCTTCTTTCATCCAAAGCAAATGTGTAACTTCTGAATCTTGTTGTACAAGTATGTCAAGTACAACTCAGCCCGCCTATAATATTCTTTCAAATCCATCCTCGCCTTCAAATTAGCTTTTATCTTGTTGCTTACATCCATCACAGTATTAAATAAGTTATCAATTTTTTCTCGATATGCATGACATCAAGATTATGCCGAAGAAGATTGTGCTTCCAATAAGGTAACTCCCAAAAAATGCTCTATTTTGTCCAGGTGTGTGTTATGACATACCCCGGTATCTTATTAGGTAATGAATACTCTATTACCTTAGGTAGATTCATAACTCTGTTGCAAATCTCTTCAGGTGACAAGACATGCGGTGAATCCTCATAGTCAGTTTTGTTCTTCATAAATGCACTAGTATTACTCCTAAAATCATGATCCATTGGCAATAAGCAGCGATGACAGTCAAACCATATGTTCTTGCTTCCATGTTTCAAAGTGAATGCCTTTATGTATTTCATACAAGTCGGGCAAGCTAACTTTCCGACAGTTGACCACCCGGATATTGTTCCAAAAGCAAGAAAATTTATAGTCTACATCAAAACAGCACAGTGTCTGAAGTTTTTCTTATTTGATACATCATATGTTTCCACACCTGGATGCCACAATAACTTCAATTAGGGGCTGCATGTATACAACAAATCGATTTTTTTGGATTGCGTGGACCTGGAACAATACAAGTTAGAAACAAATATTGACTTATCATACACAATCAGGCGGCAGATTATACGGTGTAACAAATACTGGCCAAGATGAATATAGTGCAGCAGACACTGCAAATGGAATGAATCCATCAGCACATAATCCCAGCCTAATATTTCTCGGTTCACCAGCAAAGTCTGGGAACACCTTATCAAAATGCTTTTATACTTCTCCATCTGACGGATGACATAGCACATCATCCGGACTTCTATGTTCATAATGTCATCTCATATGAGGAGCAGAACTCATTGATGCATACAACCTCTTTAACCTTGGTATAAGGGGTAAGTGGTGCATCGCGTTCACTGGAAGCTTCTTCTGTTTAGCATTTATGACTTCTTTGTAACGCGGCTGGTTACAAAATTTGCAATTTTCTAAAGCTGCATCATCCTTATAGAATAACATACAACCTTTCTCACAACAATTAATCCTCTCCGATGAAAGACCCAACTTGAATACCAATTTCTTTACCATGTAAAAATCTTTGTGCAAGTCAATCTTGGCCAGATTAAGTTTATTCATAAGGCCAATGATCGAATCCATGCCCGCTTGAGAAATATAATTATCCAATTTAATAGTTAGTAATCTAACTGCAACAGACAACTTGGAATGTGTTGCGCCTCCATAAAGCGGACAACTAGCTTCCTCTAACTGTTAGAAGAAGCTCTTAGCCTCATCATTTGGTTCTGATTGAGCCCCAGGGAATATCTCAAAAGCATCCTTCATCATTTCATTAAATCTAGAATTTTCAGCATTAATATTCTCCGCTATGGGACTACCTTCTTCACCACAAGATGAGTTCTGAAGATGAACATCATCTACACTAGCATGGCTCTCCCCATGAACAATCCACACATAATAATTTTCCATAAACTCCCTCTTATATAAATGAATAGTAACAATATTGGGCCCCAACAACTTAAGACACTTGCATTTCACACAGGGCACCTAATCATCCCTTCGATAAGGTAATCATCAAGTGTCTTTTCCTTAGCAATAAAGCTAGCAACCCCTTCTATAAATTCATGCCCCAACCCCGTACGATTCGGATGATTTCGATCATACATCTATCTACGATGCCCACATTTCATCTACATATAGAAGAGAATTAGAAGTTGAAATAAATTTATGTTATTTACTGAAGTGAGTCAGTGCCTCCATTATCCTGATTACTGAACTCTCATTCCCTTTACAAAAGATCATCATATCATTAGCAAATATGAGATGAGTCAGTTTCAGTAATTTTCACATTAAGTGGAACTTAAAATCAGGTAGCCTACTAACTGTCTTCAACATCCTTGATAAGTATCCCATCACAAGCGCAAACAATTCGGAGGAGATAGGGTCGCGCTGCTTGAGCCCTCTCTTCCCTGCAAAATATCTATAACTTTCTTCATTGACTTTAACTGAAAACATTATTGTAGAAACACAACTACAATCCACTGAATTAATTTATCTGGAAACCCAAAGCCTCTCAATGCTTCTTCTAGGAATTTCCAGCTCACCATATCATAAGCCTTCCTGAGATCAATTTTCATAAGGCACCTAAGTGATGTTTTCCTATTGTAGTGCCTTAGTATATCATGACATATCAGTACATTATGCAATATGGACCTCCCATGTACAAATGTAGATTAATTTTTTGCTACAAGATAATTAACTGTTGCCTTTAATCTATGGCATATCATTTTAGAAATGTACTTGTAAAGTACATTATAATATAATATTGGTTTGTATTGGCTAGCAAATTCTGGATTCTCCACCTTGGGAATGAGAGCTATAACTGCTGAGTTTAGCTGCTTAAAGAACTCAGTTACTGCCTCAGTGATATCTTGCCCCACTATATGCCAAGCAGCCTTGTAGAATCCACTACTAAAGCCATCTAGTCTCGGGCTCTTCTTGCTATCTATTTGGAACGCAGCATCCTTTACTTCCTTGTCTACAACTGGTCTTATTAACTCCAGTTGTTGGTCAGTTAACAGAGTTGGTCCTTTCTTTAGAATGCTTTTAAACGCTTGCACTCTAGAAGTAGAATTCCTCCCTAGTAGATCTTCATAGTAGTCAACAAATAAGTTTGTTATAGCACCTGGATCTGTCCCTCTTGCGTCCCTAAGTTGTGTTGTAGCCTGTTTTAATTTTCTGTGCTTTATAATTGAGTAGAAGCTACATGTGTTATCATTTTCAGTTTTTTCCACATAGCTTTACTTCTCTGTTGTAGGTACATTTTTGCCAAATATGATGATTGTTTAAATTTTTGGTAAGCCTGAGATTCTTCTTGCTGAACCTCCACACTGGGATTCTTCCTGAGATTCTATGCTTTATAATTGAGTAAAAGCAACATGTGTTATCGTTTCCAGTTTTTTCCATATAGGTTTACTTCTCTTTTGTAGGTATATTTTTGCCAAATATGATGATTGTTTAAATTTTTGGTAAGCCTGAGATTCTTCCTGCTGAACCTCCACACTTGAGGGATTCCTTTGCAATTGCAGTTGGATTTGCTCGAGTATTTTCCTATCCTCTTTTGCTTCTGTCACAATATTATGAGAGTATTGTGACTTTAAGGCCTTCAATTTCTTTTTAAGCAACTTCAGCTTCTTCACTACTTGGTACATTTTGCACCTTTCAATACTAATATCACATCCTTCTCTAATTATGAATGCAAATTGTGGATGTTGATCCCAACATATTGCAGAATTGAAAGGATTTCTTTGACTTGGATCTTTCCTCTACAAGTGACACTTTTGCAGGACAGTGATCACTGATGCCCTCTGGAAGGAATATAGCCCTACAAGTTAGCACAATATCCAGTCATTCCCCATTGATAAACACCCAGTCAATCTTTGAGAAGATCCTTTGCTCTTCATGATTGTCATTTCAAGTGTACCTATTGTCTTGAGCTGGTAGCTCCATTAATCCAATGTCTACAACACAGTTATGAAAATATTTCACTCCTGTCCATGACACAGGTTTGCCACCTATTCTATCTTCTACCTTTAAGACTAAATTGAAGTCCCCCAAAATCATCAAAAGCTTGTCCAACCCCTGCTACGAGACACAAGCTTATCCAACGGATCTTTTCTTTCTTCTTTAGTATTTAGTGCATACACATAAGACAATTCAAAAGTCATTTGAAGAGGAATGTAGGAAGCCTCACAAGTGATAATTTGAGCTGACATACTCACAGGGGTAACCTTATAGTAATCAGGTCGCTAAGTAATCCAAATTCTACCATTATAATGGTGTACAAGATTAGTAATATATTGCCATCCCACGAACATAGTATTTGCCAGCTTCTCTATTTTGTTATTTTTAATTTTAGTTTTTAGTAAGCCAACCAATCTCACTCTTTCTTCATTGCAAAGGAGCTTAACCTCCTTTGCTTATTAGGGGCATTAATCCCCCTAACATTCTAACTCATCAAGTTAATCATCCCCGGGAGGATGATTGTTTTGGCCTCCCATATTTGTGATACTTCCTCCCTTGTCTGTTATACTGATTTCCTTGCTATGTAGTTCCTGGAACGAGTTTGAACTTTTAACTTGTTGTTGCTTCTTCTGTTGTGCTTTCCCAATTCTCAATGGGGTCTGCCAACCTGTGATCCCCCCTTGACTTTGCTTCCCTGTATGCTTCCCCACTGTTAGTTCCTGATTTTCATCATGTCTAATAATTCTATCCTTCTTTCTTGGTTCATTAGTTTTCTGGACTTTTTCCTTACCTTTATCTCCGTTAAGGTCAATATGTGCATGTCACGACCCAAAATCCAACTAGTCGTGATGGCACCTAACCCAACCGGTTAGGTAAGCCAATTAGCAACAATCCAATTCAAATGAGATTTGCTGAGAGAAATAAAGATAATATAACTAAACTTTTATACAAGGAATTTCCCAAGGAATGGTAGTAAAAATCATGAGCTTCTAAGATTTAGAGTTTACAAAGCTGATATGAGACAAATATATCATCTGTTTGAAATGTACATGAATAGATTAAAAATGCTAAAGCTACCAAGATCAAGAGGCAGTTATGGTAGGAACGCATGTACATCTTCAAATCCATCTCCTGCCATACACAGCAACATCAGCATCCAATATTTGCACGTAAGGTATAGAAGTGTAGTATGAGTACAACCGACCCCATTTACTCAATAGGTAAGTACACAGTACCACAGAAACAACCGAGTCATAATTTACAGGGTGCACACCCACACGCCCGTCACCTAGTATGTGTGTCACCTCAACACCAAACACATAATACGTATATTCGGGGTTCATACCCTCAGCACCAAGTTTAGAAGAGTTACTTACCTCGAACAAACCAAGTCCAATACCGAGCAAGCCAAACGATGCTCCAAAAATGCCATCCCGTGCGTACCGACCCCCGAATGGCTCAAAACTAGCCAAAAGAGACTCAAGAACATCAAATAATGCCAAAGAAAACAAACCCAATCGATAAAGGTCGAATCTTTAATCAAAAAGCCAAAGTCAACCAAAAGGTCAAACTCAGGCCCACACCTCAAAATCCGACAAAACTTACAAAATCCGACAATCCATTCAATTACGAGTCCAACCATACTAGTTTTACTCAAATTCGGCTCTGAATCGATGCTCAAAACTCGAAAATCCACTTTATGAAATTTTAGACAAAACCCGCCAACTTCTCTTTTGAAATCATCAACCAAATGCCAAAAACGATGATAAATTCATGAAATATAATCAAAACTGGGTAGAGAATACTTACGCCAATCCATATGGTGAAAATCCTCTCAGAAATCGCCCAAATCCGAGTTCCCTAGCTCCAAAATTGTTGAAATGAGCTTATAAAAACACTAAAGTGGCCATTAAAAGTCCAAATCTAGTCGCTAAAGGTACCAAATTTGGTCGCTAAAGGTGCGCACCAGAACTTGCTTGCACCAGCAATTTGTTTTTCACTAAAAAGACTCTAACTCCCTCATACGAACTCATATTCGATGATTCTTGCTCCTATGAGTCACAAATAATAATAAGAACCTAATCGTTCAGTCGAAACTCAATTCGGAGCTCATTTGCTCAATACGATACCAACTTCGCTCGTTAAATAATTAACTCATGCTTCGCAGTAAAAATCCGACCTCAACTTAATAAAATTAGACCAAACATTCCATATCATTCTTATAAATCATTATCAAACTCTCGAAAGTGTCGAAATCGAATTCTAATCTCTAGAACTAAAAAATAGACCTTTGGAGTGCAACATTGGCTTTCACCTTATGTTGTTCTGGATAGCCATTGTCTACTTCTTCTTGCATCTACAGACCTCTTCTGCATGCCCTTATTTAGAGCAGTAACTACAAGGAGTTGGTTTCTAGTCGTAGCTCACTTTTTGCTTAATTATCTTGCCTCTTTCATTTTTGAAAAGCACAACATCTGGTAATTATGCATTCATTTCTACCTCAACTAGCAGTCTTGCAAAATTTAATCCATTCCTCTTCTTCGTATTGTGGTCCACCATGATAGGTCTCCCCACTAAGCCACCAAACTTACTCAAGCCTTTTTTGCTCCAATACTTGAAATCCAGTCC
The DNA here is from genome assembly GCA_002018475.1 of Nicotiana obtusifolia. NCBI lineage: Eukaryota > Viridiplantae > Streptophyta > Magnoliopsida > Solanales > Solanaceae > Nicotiana > Nicotiana obtusifolia. Next base: position 144,103 of record MCJB01050530.1, read on the forward strand.
AGGGAACTTGATCCAAATTGGAACTATAAGAAATTCCTCTCTGGTAAATTCCAACTCAAGGGTCCATGCCTTAACAACGAAAGGCTTGTTGTCAAAGTGATATATGCCACCTTGAATCACTTCTTGCTTCTCTATCTCTGTTTCAAAGCGTACCGCAATTACTCCATTTTTTTAGCATTGATATCCTGTAAATTCCATATTTTCCTCACAATCGTTTAATATACCCTTGTATTACTGTAAATGAGGGATGTGCCTCTAACACATAACAAACAACAACTTTTCCCCAACAGTCAATTGCAGAACTAAGATCGTCCAATTTAATTTCAACAATCGAAGACTAACTTGTGTTTTAGGAGCTACATACTCCAATTTGTGTCCAACATTTGATATTTTTTCTATACAAATATTAGGGATATTCAAATCGAACCAAAAAACCGTACCAAACCAAAAAATCAAACCAAACTGATTAAAACCCTGATTAGATTTGATTTGATTTGGTTTGGTATTGAGTAAAATAACCCGAACCAAACCGGCATATAAATATACAATTTTTTTATATACTTTTAAGACTTTATATAGAATTTTGTTTTAAAAAAATATCTAGAAATATTTAAGATTCTCTTATGAGATGTAATATATATAGAATATGAAGTGCTCCATTTTTATTTACTTTAACTAATGGGTTGTATCATCACTTTCTTATCAAGTGTTATTAAAATGCATATCTCTTCGTTCTTTCATATTCATATGTCAAGATCTATTAAATTCTCATATCATTTTCGAATTCGAAATGGTATTTCGATAATTTAAATTAATTAAATCGAACATATCATTATTTTGGTATCATATAATTTGACGAGCGCAAAACCAATGTATAAAACTTAGGCTCGCTAGTCAAAGATAGTATAGTAATTTAATCGTCTCCACATGGATTGGTTTAAATAATGTTCAAATGAATCATCAGCTTAACACTATTCAGGAAAATAAACCTTTGAATTTGCGTTATCAACAAACTACGAGTAAAAACTAATATTATCAATTACGAGCGAATAATGGAAATTGGGTAGCTAAGTAGTAACAACTGAATATTAATAAGAGAAATAAGGGTTTGACAAGATATGTGATCAACTATTATTTGGGAAACACTGTGCTAAGTTCACTCGTAAGTTCTATTGATTCTTTCGATTTCAATAGAGATTAGGCTATTTTAAGGATTCAAATTCTTCTTCCGAATGAATGAGAGCTCCGGTAAATAACCTAATGACAAGTGTGATGAACATATGTAAGAATATGTTGAATGAATGATCTTATGAAGAACGTCTCTCGACTATTCCTCTAAATTGGGTCAATTGATAACTCTATAAGCTCTTTTGATTACCTATAAGAGTCATGAAATTAACCCAAATAAGATAACACAATGATAATTGCAGCAATATTTCTCTTCCGATTAAAGTAAAACCACAAATAACCTTGTAATTCATTTAGAAACTCGTTCAACACATTCAAGCAACTAACAGAAATCAAACCCTCAAATAATCAATTCACAATATCTGTCAATAAACCTAAAAAAGATTATTCCATAGTGGAGAAATTGTTCATCAGAAGAGTATTAAGGGAACAAGAAAATATTACAACCCACAAATTCATATAAACTTTCGTATTGAATGATTCGGATGAAATAGTCAAAGTCTTTATTGTTTCCTTGCCTTCTTCTCTCCAAAAGTTGCTCCAAAAATCCGAGATACCTAGTTTGGGACGAGATTAGGCTTTATATAGGTCAAGGGGAATTCCTAAAAAATTACAAAAATAGGTTTGTATTAAGTTTTCCACAGGCGAACGTGCGCGGCCACGCATCTGGTATATGGGCGCGCATGTGGGCGCGAATCTATGGCAATGTCCAGTAAAAATACCATAACTTTGTGTAGGAGAGTCAAAACGACAAGCTGTTTGAACTGCTGAAAACTAGACTCAAAGATCTACATTTTTCTATATGAATACTGATAAAAAATCGTTGTAGATTGGGTGATATCATCTATTGAAGTTAGATCATGTGTTTTTAGAGAGAAACTTTAGCTCCAACCCCTAAATCCTACTATCCATTGCTTGAGTCTTCATTATTTGTCACTGTTTGACTTTTAAAACATCTTATTCAATCATCAAAAAACTCTCCTTTGCTATATTTTGTATATTTTTGTACTTTTTTTACTTTTTTTACTTTTTTCTTCTCATATCTACACTTAGAACTTGCCTGCACATCAATAAAACACAAATGTGAGTTTTCTAACGTGATAACTCACTAATAATCTAATAACCACCCGAAATATAACCAAATAAAACCCTCAATATTTAGCTTATCAAACAACCCCACACTTTGCTTTTGCTTGTCTCGAGCAAATCTAGAAATAAACTGCTCCTATCACTGTAACCTCCTTAGACAGGAATCAACAGGACACCATCCTATGGTCACATTCAACCTTAACCACGATCATGACATCCCACTAGTTTCATGGTCAAATCAACGCCAAATCCTCAATACACCTCACGAGAAAGTAACATGCCCATTTACACACTAATTTTGAGATAAATATAGGGCAATAAAGAAACAATCATTCACCCTCACAAAATAAGTGAATCATGCTTTCAAGAGTACTATAAGCTTGGCTATCGTGTAACTCTCCACTAATGTAGGAACAGTCTCGTCTAGATCATGTAGGACTTTGCATTTGGTCGTAATGTAGGCTATGGGACGGGTTGGATATAATCTGTATAAGAGTATCTGTATAAGAGTATCTTCACCTCCCTAAGCACTTTAATACCTACTTCATACGCGACCTACACCTTTTTACAGTTACAATTGCCCCCAAACTTCCACTTCAAAATTGCACCCAGATCCAATTTCTTTAACCACAATGTACAAGGGCTTTACCGCAGCATGGGAATGCTCACTTTTATTTCGTTACTCATCATGAGCATTTCTCTTTTTTCTTTTTCTTTTTCACTTTTCACAATCTCATGCTCACATACTTCACATACATTCATGATGGTGCACCTTTTTCTACTTCTCATTGGTTCCACTCAAAACCTATCCCCACCCCACCCCCACACTTATGTCTTTTCATCTTTTAGAATCACAGATAAGGCATTCAAGTGCTTAGGGAAGGCTACCGGTTTAGGTTGTAATGTGGTTGCCAAAGGAAGAGGAAATTAGGCTCAATTGGGCTAACTAGAGATAACTTTATTAGTTCCTAGGAAGGGTAAAAGCAATAGAAAAAGGGCTATCAAAGAAGGCCTACAGTCATCTCCAACTCAACTATTACCTATGATTTCGCCTTGAGTCACAACAAAGCCAAGTTCTAGACCCTGTCAGGCATGATTACCAAGCAAACATTCATATCACCACACATAGTATTTTGGATAGGCACTCAATTCAGAACGCAGTCACCAATGGTCTCTCTGACTCTCAAGGACAGGATCATGCATCCCACAAGTCAGGCACAATTAAATTTGCCAACCACCAACAACTTTTAAAAACTAATCTCAAAGAAACAAAAATCTACTCTAGAAAGTATTTTGTTCAAAATATTACGACCATGGTAAAGAACCAAACAAGAAACCCATGGAAGTACAAGTGAAGAAGTTATCCTATAAAAATAAGAAAATATTTTTTGGGATTCTTTTTAATAGTTATTTACAGCCTTCACCCCCACACTTTAAATTGTGGTATGTCCCTATGACAAACAAGTAAAAAGCAAGAGGTAAAGGAAACTCCCCTGAATTGTTGTCACTTTCAAGAACTTACGAACTCAGCCCCTAATTCTGAATTTATTCCTCGTTTTCTCTCTTTGGGATTCTTTACAGAGCTCATTATGCCAAAGTCTTATGAGGATATCTACAAGACCCGCTCTTTTCTTTCTTTCTTGGCCTCTTTTTGAACGGTGAATTATTCTTGTAGGATCATCCTCAACTTATTCCGGCATTCTTTCACAGAATCAATCTATGTATCTTCCTGCAAATCCCTAATAATAAAATTCACATGATCAATGTTAGAATAAGAAAACAAAGAAAAAAGGTCATGCGAATATTCCTCTGGTATGTCCAAGACCATCTGTTCCTCATTCTCTTCTACTAACTATTGGAAAGCTGGATGGGGGTTTGAACTCTTCTTCTATTGCTTCAAATTCAACCAAAACCTTATTTTCAGTCCTCTCAGTTGAATTAGAATCCTCTTGCAGAGTGAAAAGCTCTCTTTATAAATGTTCATCCTCTTGGGTAGACTCATTCTCACAGGGTATCTTCTTCATATATTCACCATCACAATAATATGAGCTTTCTGAAAGTATACTTACTATTTGACTCGCATTGTTAGGTTCTTAATGACTTCAGCATTTTGAATAAATCCTTCTTGATTTGTATAAATCTTTCTTCAACACTATTCATGAACTTATACGTAAGCTCTTCTAAACTACCATTCTCCTCTTGAAGTGGTTGTCTCACTTCACTTTCATTTCAGTCATAATAAGGGTATTCATCCCAACCAGAGTTAAAATTATGCCCATATGAAACGTCATACATGTATGGACTAGAAACAAAATGAGACTTTTCAAAAGATGAACTATAGGAGGAATACTTACATGCTTGATAGACAACCCATAGATGATTTTCACTACTTCTAAAACAAATAGCAGACTTGTGATAGTGTTCAGCTGCTAACTTTGCAACCATTTTCTTAGGTTAGTTGTGTTCCATCTTCAAAACATTTAGAGTTCAATATGATGAATAATTCTTCAAGCTTTCTCCCTATCACTTGTCAGGTGCTAAAAAGAAATCTTGAAGAAAGGTTAACTAATAAAAAATAAATTAATTCCCGAATTAGCACCAAAAATTATTTTGAACACTATTGATCACCAATCCGACGGCGTAAAAATTTGACGAGCACAAAATCGATGTATCAAACCTAGGCTCGCTAGTCAAAGATAGTATAACAATTTAATCGTCTCCACATGGATTGATTTAAATAGTGTTCAAATAAATCTTTATCTTAACACTATTCAAGAAAATAAATCTTTAAATTTGCGTTATCAATGAACTACAAGTAAAAACTAAGATTATCAATTATGAGTGAATAATGAAGATTGGGTAGCTAGGTAGCAACAATTGAATATTAATGAGAAAATAAGGATTTTGACAAGATATGTGATCAACTATTATTCGGGATAACTCTGTGCTAAGTTCACTCGTAACTTCTATTGACTCTTTCGATTTGAATAGATGATTAGGCTATTTTAAAAATTCAAATTCTTCTTCCGAATGAATGAGAACTCCGTTAAACAACCTAATGACAAGTGCTATGAACATATGCAAGAATATGCTGAATGAATTATCTTAGGAAGAACGTCTCTCGACTATTCCTCTAAATTGGGTCAATTGATAACTCTATAAGCTCTTTTGATTACCTATGAGAGTCGTGAAATTAACCCAAACAAAAAACACAATGATAATTGCAGCAACACTTCTCTTCCGATTATAAAATCACAAATAACCTTGTAACTCATTTACAAACTCGTTCAACACATTCAACCAACTAACAAAAATCAAATCCTCGAATAATAATCAATTCACAACATCTATCAATAACCCTAAGAAAGACTACTCCATAGTGAAAAAATTGCTCATCAAAAGAATATTAAGGGGACAAGAAAAATTACAACCCACCACATAAACTTTCGAGTTGAATGATTCGGATGAAATTGTCAAAGTCTTTATTGTTTCCTTGCCTTCTTCTCTCCAAAAGTTGCTCCAAAAATCCGCAATATCTAGTTTGAGACGAGATTAGGCTTTATATAGGTCAAGGAGAATATCCAAAATTACAAAAATAGGTTTGTATTAAGTTACCCGCAAGCGAACGTACGCACCCGCGCACCTGGTATATACGCGCGCATCTATGGTAGAGTCCAGTAAAAATACCATAACTTTGTGTAGGAGAGTCAAAACGACGAGCCGTTTGAACTGTTGAAAACTACACTCAAAGATCAATATTTCTCCATAAGAATACTAATAAAAATCTCTGTAGATTGGGAGATATCATCTGTTGAAATTAGATCGTGTGTTTCTAGAGAGAAGCTTTAGCTTCAACCTGTAAATCCTACTATCCATTGCTTGATTCTTCATTCCTTGTCACCATTGACTTCTAAAACGTCGTATTCGATCATCAAAAACTCTCCTTGCTATCTTGTATATTTTTGGACTTTTTTACCTTTTTCTTCTCACATCTACACTTAGAACTTGCCTGCACATCAATAAAATACAAATGTGAATTTTCTAATAAAATTATCACCAAATTACTCACCAATAATCTAATAACCACGCGAAATATAACCAAATAAAACCTTCAATATTAAGCTCATCAAAATGGTATTTCGATACTTTAAATTAATTAAATGAACATATCATTATTTTGGTATCATATTGATTTTTTATATTTAATTAATAAATTCGGTTAAACTTGAAAGCGTACATCAACGAAAAATTATTGTTAATTGATTAAAAAATAATGATCATGTGTTACTAAGAAAATCCTCCCATAAGAATATTTTAATAGATCATATGTTTGTCTATTTTTCTAATTTTTATTTAATATATATTTACTTATCAAATTTTAATAAAGTAAGTTTGAAATATATTATTTAAAAAGAATTCAAAAATTTCAATAAAATCGAACCAATCCAAATCGATATAATTGGTTTAACCCGGCCATGTACACCCCTAGTCAAAATCATCCCGTATTGAGCCCTACTTCTTTTGCGACTCTAGCTCCTCTTCAACCTCATATGCCCATGATTTTTTGCCACTACTCATTAATTTTGCTTGATCCTTACTCAGTGAAGCTTGTAACACCTCAAACCATACTCGCTTTGCTTTGATCTGCTGAGATTTCTCTGTTTCACTATTTAGGGTTACTATTTCATTGGAATTAGGACTGGACTGTGGTTTCCTTACTACTTCATCATTACCATTGCTTAATTTCTGCCCTCGCCGAGCAATTCCATACGATGTGGAACCTTCCTTGGCCATTAGCCTTCTTGGATGAGATGCGAGCTCTCGGGTTCATGGCCGGCGCAATTTAAGCTAACATGCACTGAGAGAGAAAACAAGCCATGGATAAAATTTTCTTACTCTTTAAATAATTTTATAACTTGTGATAAAGTAATATCTTTTGGGAAGTTAGAAAATTTACAACTTTTTTTCATAACTAAAAGTGGATAAATTTTTTAGAAAGTGACCAAAAAAAGGAGAGCTAGGTCCGTAGCGCAATAAAAACGCATTATTGATCGCTTTAAGCACTGAGACTTATGCTTCAACTAATTCAAAAAGGACGCTTGCCTTGTCCCATATGCTTGAAATCCACTAAGGAAATTCGGATCATAAGTATTTGTCTTTAAGTCAACATGTACAATGTACATTGATGACTTTGTATTTAACACAAGCCGAGTTACAAAAAGCAAATTATTAAAATATTAAATAAATATTTTACCAACTTGTAGTGCATCGGAAACAAACGAAATGAACTTGGCATACCTTTTTTCCTAAGGTGCGGGGCATGTCAAATTCGTTGGAAGATGTGACTTGATACCATTAGTTGGTCTTTAAAGGGATCCAATAGTGCTTCCTTCTTAAGTTCATTATTAGTTGCTAAACCACGTTAAGTACTATCAGGTTTGGTTCCAAAAAGGGTAAATCAAAAATTTAGTAGTCTCGGAATTATAATTTTGAGATTGTTATTCCTCATTCAATGTGGATCAGTAAATATTAAAATTTTGAAATAAAATTAATATGTTAGTTAATACTCATAGCCAAATATACAATAAATGTAACTCTAAATTATATCCCGAAATTATAATTCTAATTCCGGTAAACAAACTATCCAAATCTTCCCTTAAAACATGTCAAGAGGAGAGCTATCAACTGTCGGGTATGTCTTTTCATCTTTAGCCAACTGCCTAGAGTTGGCAAAATAGTCAACTATGGCCCACTTTCTGGTCTTATCCACATAAAGGTAAGGCCCAACAGATGCGATATGGGCCGATTAAGTCTGATTATTAGTGAAAGGAAGGAAAGAGATCAGCCTTGTACATACAAGAAAAATAAGAGATAAACTAGGAGAAACTAGTAAGTCAAGACATATATGATGTATTCTCCTTAAACGAAACAAGGAAAGACAAAATTTGATTCTTTTCCCCTTCTTTTCTCTTAAACGGCGCGTGTGAACCTACTAGTATTATTTGCCTCAAACTCGGATAAAGAACGATGAGAATTATAATAGACTGACAATTAAAACTAGTCAATTTATGAGGCATAACGAGTTTAAAATGGTGTGAAATGAACTGTGTAGATTCATATAGCTAATCCCAACTATCTTGGGATTGAGTAGTTGTTGCGTAGAGATCCTTCTGCTTATTTTTCCCTCAGTTAATAGAACGAGAATATATTTGAGGTTGTGAGTAAGTATCTGAGCTATGCTTGGAAAAACTTATCTGTTTCATATTGGGCATTTGGGCTAAACAGTTTGCATGTCTCAGCCATGTTATGTTTTGCAACATTCTTTCGTAGGAAGAACGTCAACAGCATCGAATTCGGCCATAAGAGTGGGAAGTTGGTCTGGGCCACATCCCAAAGATTTTGAAACCATTTACTCTTCCACTCATATAGATGTTCTGTTTGTACTTAAAAAGGAAAAAATTGCTTAAATATTCTGTAAGTAAAAGGGAGGGGGGAGGTTTCACTAAATGCGGGGTAGGGACAGACCAACCTATAGTATCTGTTTGTGTTTCCATCGAGTAATGTTCATATTACATTAGTTTTAATATTAATTCTTTCATTAGGGATCTGATAAATTTATAACTAATTTTGTCATTTAAGTGTGTGCTTATGGGATTATCAGGTATCCATTCAATGATAATGAACAAGTACAACACTTGTTCCTATGATGCCACTTTCTGTGCTTTAATACATATTTCGGAACACACCATTCCTAATGTTTGACTGAATTTTCACTTCTGGAGATTTGTCCTCTTAGTGTACCATATAACATACTCATTTGTTTCTAGTAGCTTATCACTCTGTATTTGACATTGAAGCTCCACCAAACTCTACTTTTATTGGTTCATCAAAGATCTAATATTTAAACTTAATGGTTTCTAAGTTATTTGAAATTATGGATCTAAAAAAATATATAATATTTTCATTATTTTTCAGGATATTTTTATACGAACAAACACATAAATAGTATATGAGAAAAATAATGAATTCAGTTGATCTCAATTCCAACGCTCGAGATCCGCCAATGTGATTTATGATCGAAGGATTATATTCATTGAATAGTTGGAGTACAGAGAAAGAGAAGTCCAAAAAGATTTGAATAAACTATATCCTCATCTAATTCCTTTTCAACTATATCCTCATCCAATTCCTTTTCAGGATAAATGGTTAACTTGGATTTTGCAACTTGTGGCTCCTATTTTGCACTCCTCAAAACTGATATATATGTCCCAGACCAAGTTTGGCATGCACTAGTATGTGGGTCCTCTCCTGTCTCAATGATTTAGTTTTGGTTTAAAGGAATGAGAAGTCAGAAATTTAACAAATGATATCTTCTTGGAGAATTATTAAAATTTGAAACCACGAAATAATATGTGATTTTATATAGTCTTGTGCTGCTTTGCCAAAGATTTGAATTGGCAGTGTTCCTTTTGGAGGGCTAATTGTTTGGTCTAATCTCTCTTAATCCGTCTAAAGAGGGACCAAAAAAGCTTTCTCGGTTAAGTTTGCAAGGTATGCTATTGTCGTAGGCTCGTAGGAAATAGGAAATATAGTGTAGTGGCCACAATAAGGTTTGGGATTATGTGTAGGCTGACTGTCTAGTGGCTAACATAATTGGGTGTCGGGTAAATACACAATCTATGTTATAGGGAGGACAAGTGATAGGAATCCAAATTTTGGCAAATAAGTACTTTAGTTTTGGAGTTAGGACAAGTATGGGAGGCATCCAATTTTGGTAACTTTGCTTCTTATTATTCCTATTCTCTCCCTATATAGCTGCCGCTACACTTGCAAATTACATTTATATATTCCCACTTTGATTTATATGAAGATTAACTAGATATGAAGTTTAAAAAATAAAGAAAGCGTTTTAAAATTTATAATTTTATACATACGTTATTCCATTTGTGTGAATATAAATTTTTTGAAATTCGTAATCTTAATCATAGACAAAAAGTTTGTGCTGCTATAAAAGATGGTCATTAAATTTTAAAAAAATTTATTTTTTTAATGAACTAATAAAGATAATATTTTTTCCTTTTAATGGAGGGTTATAGTTTCTAACAACAAATATAGCTTTATGTGTTGGATTATAATAAGCAACGGAAGCAATTTTAATATCAAAATCACATGTAATCTAGACAACTAGCATAAATGGGATTTCACGGGTTATCTCTTGAAGCGCGAATAAAGCTCCTCTATCACGTGAGCCTCCAATTCCACGGCAACTCAATGAATCTCAATCACCTGCACGATCACGATCTCCTAACATTCCATAGTCTTCTATTGTGTTATCCAAATAATATCCGAAAAAAATTAGCAATTTCGTATGGACGAATTTTCTAGGAAAAGAGGCTAATATTCTGCCACCATCTCTGTCTCGTCTAGCTGGAAAACCTTATTTTATTTATAGCATAAGTTTTAAGGGTTAAAACCCTTTTCCAAAACTTGTTGGTTTTTCTTTCCACCAGAAAAATGATTCCTTTATTTCCTTTTATTTAGGCTTAGCAGGGACCACAAAATTTAATTAACAAGACTTTCAATTATGGAATTAATTTTTAATTTTCGAAATTCATCCATTAAATCTTATTTAACTCCTCATGTTAAGTTTCAGACACTAATCAATTAAATTAAATTACTGACAATTTAATTTATTGATTATTTTCTTTAAACTTTCGCTTAACTTATTTCATGTGTCGGATACAAAATCCACCGGCCGGATTTACACATAAAACTTATAAGCTTTCATAAAGGTGTATTATCAATCTCTAAACCGAGACATGGATTCCATTAACTAACTATTACTTTGCCAATGTACATTATTATTATCCAATTTACCAGGCATATTGACCCACACAAAACAATAATAATATACATAACTAGTAATAATTATATCAAGATTAAGAGTATAAGTACAATTAATGGCTAGAGAGTTTGTTTTATTAAATCAGTATAAAATACTTATATCTACTTGGTCCGTTCAATACATACAAAATGTACTAGCACAAGAAGTTGGAATTAAACCATTCTCATAAAATCAAGATAAATTATATTTAATTTGTGCTACAATCATCTATGATGATTTGTTCAATTCTATCATTAGATTGTGAACTCAAACTTTATACTTATAAGAACCGATGATTTAATCTTTCGTATATAAGCTAAACTCAATATACTAAATCATCTATTATATAAGCAAATGAGACAGACTAATATATATTCTATTTAAAACTTTATTAAAATTAAATATATAATTATTTCATAGTAAATACTATATCTAAACCAAACTCATAGTTAATAGTATATATCCCAACATAATATTACCAAAGCGTGCATATAGTAGGGTTGGGATTAGGGGTAGGTTGCTAGAGCCGGTGGCTAACATACTTGTGTGTGTTGGCTAGACACCAGGGGTACGAACTACGAAGATGTTAATGTAACAATGTAATAGGTAGGACAATTGAGGGAGGCATCCAAATTTGGCAATTTGCGTCCTATTATACCTATAATATATACAGCTACTTTTGCATTTTTTTCTCCTTTTATTTATGATAAATTAACAATCAAAATTTTATTAATTCTAACAGTAGATATCGTCCTATTTTATAAAGGAGTGCATAGCAGTTTTGGTACTAACGATTAGTGGTCCAGTGCCTAAAATACTTGCGTGTCGGCTAGATATCCGATTTTGGCAAGTTTTTCAATTACTCAAAACTCCTTCCTTATATTTACTTTGAGATAATGAATTTGGAACTATATTTTCACATTTATTTTAACAATTGAAAATTTTGACAATGTTTACCCTTAAAACGGATAACAATTAAATTTGTATGTAGTTTTAAGGATATGTAGATTGATTCAATACAAATAATCAAGGATATTAGATAAACGAGTTAAAGACAAAATGAATAATCAAACTAATTGTACTGTTACGGCCCAGCTCGAACTTAGGTTGAAAAATAGTTTTGCCCTCGATCAGACCCTTGGTTCGAAGCTAATTGTGAATGAAGAACAAACAATAAAGTAAGAACTTTGCAATAGCTAGAAAGCATAAAAAAATAAATTTGTGTTGCCTTGGTTTGCGTGTTAAAATGTATCTTATCAAAGAAAACTTCCCATTTATATAGTAAGACGGTTTCATCCCTATTACAAGTCTAAAAAAGGTAGAAGTCCTCCTTTCTCGTTAATTACTAATCTGTAACCGGCATCGGGCGAGATCCGCGCCGTGATATCCGGTTAGGTACGGATATCATGGTCCTTTGTTAGTCGTGCGCAACCGTTTGCGATATTTCTCGAGGTCTAAGAGCTCGTTTTGGGTCCGAGGAGCGTTGCTTTATCACGCCCGACGACGTGCACATCGTTCACCTTTCATGGGTCTCAGTACGAAAGGCTCCCAGCCTCGATTTCAACCACGTGTATCCGTGCCCTTCTTCCATTTTATTCACCATGAAATCGGGGTACGCATTGTCCCCGATTTTATCCGTAAATAGATAGTCCCCTCGTTTTCTAGAAAGTAGGTTTGCCGGAACGATGGAAAACGAATAGATGAACCCCGGTTTCTTCCCTCGTATGTTACAACTGAGATGACTGGTAAATCGAAAAGTCCCATTAGTCGCGTCGTTCTGACTTCGAACACGTGTCGGTCTTCGGCTGGCCGTCTTCGAATGTGAAGCGTCGCGCATTGATTGCATTTTCCCTATAAAAGCTTCAACCCTCTTCACTTCTTTCACTTTTCGATTCGAGACTTCACCTTCGAACATTCTAACGAATTTTAAATTCTCCAAGTATTCATACATTTTTCATTGAGCCTTCATATCTTCGTCTTCATCTTCATACTTCTTCTTTGAACCTTCATCCCAAACTTTCATACTTTCATACCAACTTCAAATCCTTATATTTTTCCTCAAACCTATATTTTCTAGATTATAATGGCTAAAACTTCTAAGTCAGTGCCTCAGCAGGCTGTCTCTTCTTCTTCCCACCCGGCCGCAGATGCCGAGGTGGCTCGGCAGCCCCCCATAAAGAGCTTCATACCCGATGGCTGCTCTATCGGGGATGACTTCAAGGTCGAGAAGGACTTTACGTTCCACTTTGTCCTATGTCACTCCTTATGTTGCAACGGAATTTGGGATAGAACCGGAACAGCTTCATGAGACGTTCTCTGTATCTACTCCGGTTGGTGAGTCCATTGTGGCTGCGCGGGTTTATAGGGACTGTGTTGTCGCGGTACGTGGTCGGGACACCATGACGATCTCATTGAATTGGGGATGATTGATTTTGATGTAATCATGGGGATGGACTGGCTTTATTCATGTTTTGCTAAGCTTGATTGCCGAACCAAAACCGTTAGATTTGAATTTCCAAATGAGCCAGTTATTGAATAGAAGGGGGATGATGTGGTGCCGAAGGGGTAGGTTTAATTCTTACCTTAAGGCCACCAAGATGATCAGCAAGGGGTGTATGTACCATTTGGTCCGGGTTACGGACACCGACTCTGAGGCACCTACACTTGAATGCGTACTCGTTGTGAATGAATTTCCTGAGGTCTTTCCAGATGAGCTCCCTGGGATCCCCACCAGACAAGGTGATTGATTTTGGGATTGATGTGATGTCGGGCACGCAGCCTATATCTATTCCACCCTACAGAATGGCACCAGCAAAATTGAAGGAGCTAAAGGAACCATAGAAGGATTTGTAAGAGAAAGGCTTCATCCGGCCGAGTGTGTCACCTTGGGGCACACCGGTCTTCTTTGTATGGAAGAAAAATGGGTCAGTGAGGATGTGTATTGACTATCTGCAACTCAACAAGGTTACGATAAAGAATAAGTACCCACTATTAATGATAGATGACTTGTTTGATCAATTGCAGGGTGCTAAGTATTTCTACAAGATTAATTTAAGATCCGAGTATCACCAATTGAAAATCAGGGAGCATGATATTCCGTAAACAGCTTTCAAGACCCGGTATGGGCACTTTTAATTTCTAAAAATGTCTTTTAGGCCAACAAATGCCCCAGCAGCTTTCATGGATCTTATGAATCGAGTCTTCAAGCCTTTTCTTGACTCTTTTCTGATAGTGTTCATTGACGATATTCTGGTATATTCGCGAAGTCAAGAGGACCATGTCGATCATCTCTAGGCGGTTCTGCAGACTCTGTATCAGCACCAGTTGTATGTGAAGTTTTCGAAATGTAAATTCTGGCTTGAATCTGTCACATTCTTGGGTCATGTTGTCTCCAAAGAAGGAATTAAGGTTGATCCTCAGAAGATTGAAGCGATGAAGAATTAGCTTAGTGCTCTGATACGAACTTGTCACGACCCGAAAATCCCACCCTCGGGACGGTGACAACGCCTAACATCCGTTCTTAACGGTTCAAATTAAATGATAATAAAGAAGCTAAAATAACTGCAATAAATCTATGATAAAGTGCGAAAGTCACAATAACTGAAATATCTAATACCACCCTGGACCTGGTGTCACAAATGCACGAGCTTCTAGAATAGTACATATAAAGGTCAGAATAAAAGTATAAAGCTCTGAAAGAAAATACACAGCTAAAAATGACAGAAGGGGAATATAGAGGCTGTGGACACCAACCAGTTGTACCTCAAGTCTCCACTCAATCACTGACCCGAGCAATCTATGAAACGTTGCCGGGATCGACTCCAAAATCTGCACAAGAAGTGCAGAGTGTAGTATGAGTACAACCGACCTCATGTACTTTATAAGTGCCCAAGCCTAACCTAGACGAAGTAATGACGAGGCTAGGGTAGTCACTTACAATAACCTGTACGCAGTGTAAAATAAAGACAGAAAAGAAAACAAAAGAAACGAATTAAAATAATTAATACATGAAAATAACTCAACCTCCGAAAGAAAACCAGTAATGCCAGAAACACCAAATCTTAGAGTTTCATATGGAAATACTGAAGCCAATACAACAAAATAAGGAAAATAGAAGCACATAGACTGTTGCAGCGCGCAACCTAATCCCACCGTACAATACAATCCTCCCTTATTCCACCGTAATATTTCAACAATAATAAATAAATATATGTTGCGGCGCGCAACCCGATCCCACCATATAATCAGAATAAGTATCATAATTCCCCCTTATTTCACCACATCAATCCACCCTAATTGCACATATTGCAGTGCGCAACCCGGTTCCACCATATCAATATAAATTCATCCTTATTTTGCCATATCAATCCTTATTCCACCTGTTGCGGCGCGCAACCCAATCCCACCGTAAAGTATGAATAAATCAATAAGTACATTTAATTTAACAACTTAAGTCACAAGAGTCCTGTACGACCAATGGATATGAAGCAGAAACAGAAAGGAAATCTCGTCTTCAAGTTAAGAATCCACTATAATGAATATTAAACAGCAAGACAATTCAACAAATGACAACTAAGGGTACCAGTAAATCGTTTAAGACAAATAGTAGCAAGTCATGAAAGCATGGGAAAATCTAACATCTTTAACATGACAATAATAAGTTACAAGTAGCAAATAAAGGCATGGGAAGCATTTAAAGCACGTAACAGTTAAGGCATGGAAGGTCATAATCAATGAAATGCGGAAAATCAGGGAAACAAGTAGTTCGATGGCATATAAGCGCTCGTCACCTCGCGTATATGCCGCAACACATGAATTTCACATAACACATAATTCAGGGGTTCCTAATTCCCTCAAATCAAGGTTAAACACAACACGTACCTCATTCCGCAGTCAACTCAGAGCTCTATCGGGGCCTTTCCTCTAGAATCTGCCTCCAAACTACTCGTATCTAACCATAATATACTCGATAACGTCAAATAATGCTAAGGGAATTAATTACAATACATAAAGATAGGATTTTTACACTTTTCTCAAAAAGTCAACCTTGGCCACTTGGTCAAAACCCGAGGTTCGGACCAAAATCCATTTACTCATTCACCCCGATCCCGATTATGTAATAAGTTTTGAAATCCGACCCTAAATGGAGGAAAGCTAAAAGACACAGACTGCGGACGCAAATTGTGGAAAGCTAAAAGGAGCGATTTAAGGTTTTAGAACACAAAATTAAAGGTTAAAGCCCTAGATGACCTATCGGGTCATCACATTCTTCACCTATAAAGCAAACGCTCGTCCTTGAACGGACATAAAAAAGTACCTAGGTTGGTGAAAAGGTGTGGATTTCTACTCCACATGTCCAACTCAGACTCCAAAGTGGCTACCTTGACCGGCTGACGTCTCCAATGCGCTCGAACTGAAAGATAACTCTTAGACCTCAACTGTTGGACCTACCGGGCTAGAATAGCCACCGACTCCTCCTCGTAAGTTAAATCCTTGTCCAATTGGACTGATTTGAA
Source organism: Nicotiana obtusifolia (assembly GCA_002018475.1). Classification (NCBI taxonomy): domain Eukaryota; kingdom Viridiplantae; phylum Streptophyta; class Magnoliopsida; order Solanales; family Solanaceae; genus Nicotiana; species Nicotiana obtusifolia. Next base: position 160,780 of record MCJB01050530.1, read on the forward strand.
ATCTAACACATGGGACAGATCATCGTGATACTTCCGGAGCATAGACACATGGAACACCGGATGGACTGCTGATAAACTAGGTGGCAATGCGAGCCTGTAAGCCACCTCACCCACTCTTTGAAGAATCTCAAAGGGTCCGATGTACTTAGGGCTCAACTTGCCCTTCTTCCCAAACCTCATCATACCCTTCATGGGTGAAACTCGGAGCAATACTCTCTTTCCAACCATGAATGCAACATCTTGAACTCTACGGTCGGCATAGCTCTTCTGCCTAGACTGAGCTGTGTGGAGTCGATCCTGAATAATCTTGACCTTGTCCAAGGCATCCTGTACCAAATCTTTACCCAACAACCGAGCCTCCCCCTGCTTGAACCATCCAACTGGTGAACGACATCGCCTCCCGAATAATGCCTCATAGGGAGCCATCTGAATGCTCGATTGGTAGCTGTTATTATAGGCAAACTCTGCTAGTGGCAAGAATTTATCCTAAAAACCCCCGAAATCCATAATACAAGCATGAAACATCTCCTCTAATATCTGAATAGTGCGCTCGGACTGTCCATCCGTCTGGGGATAAAACGCTATGCTCAACTCAACCTGCATGCCCAACTCACACTATACTGCCCTCCAGAAGTGTGAGGTGAATTGCGTTCCTCGATCAAAACTGATAAACATGGTTACATCGTGAAGGCGGACGATCTCGCGGATGTAAATCTCAGCCAACCGCTCTGAAGAATAGGTAACTGCCATAGGAATGAAATGCACTGACTTGGTCAGCCTGTCCACAATAACCCATACCGCGTCGTACATCCTCTGAGCCTGTGGGAGTCCAACAACATAATCTATAGTGATACGCTCCCAATTCCACCCATGAATTTCAAACTTCTAAAGCAAACCATCAGGTGTCTGATGCTCGTACTTTACTTGCTGACAATTTAGACACCGAGCTACATATGCAACTATATCCTTCTTCATCCTCCTCCACCAATAGTGCTGCCACAAGTCCTGATACATCTTGGCGGCGCCCGGATGAATAGAATACGGGGAACTGTGTGCCTCCTCAAGAATCAAATCACGAAGCCCATCCATATTAGGCACACAAATACGATCTTGCATCCTCAAAACCCCATAATGTCCAACAGTAACCTGCTTGGCACCACCATGCCACACTGTGTCCTTGAGGACAAGCAAATGAGGGTCATCATGGCCATACCGAGTCCGGTTTATCAAATCAATAAATGTTGTTGGGGTATTTGTCAGCCCAAATGACATCACTAGAATCTCATAATGGCCATACCAAGTCCAAAAAGCTGTCTTAGGGACATCAGATGCCCTAATCTTCAACTGATGGTAGCCAGACCTCAAATCAATCTTCGAAAACACCTTGGCACCCTGAAGCGGATCAAATAAGTCATCAATCCTCGGCGATGGATACTTGGTTTTGATGGTGACTTTGTTCAACTGCCGATAATCTATGCGCATTCTCATCGGCCCATCTTTTTTCTTCACAAAAAACACAGGCGCACCCAGGGCGAGACACTAGGTCTAATGAAGCCCTTATCAAGCAAATCTTGAAAATGCTCCTTTAACTCTTTCAAATCTGGCGGGGCCATACGGTATGGCGGAATAGAAATGGGCTGAGTGCCCGGAGCCAAATAAATATAGAAGTTAATATCTCTGTTGGGTGGCATCCCCGACAGATCTGCAGGAAACACCTCTGGGAACTTACGAACAACTGGTACTGAATCCATAGAAGGAACCTCTGCACTAGAATCACGCACATAAGCCAAATAAGCTAGACACCTCTTCTCGACCATACGTCAAACCTTCACATAAGAGATAACCCTACTGGTAGAATGGCCAGGAGTCCCCCTCCACTCTAATCGAGACAACCCCAACAAGTCTAAGATCACCGTCTTGGCGTGACTATCCAATATAGTATGATAAGGTGACAGCCAATCCATACCCAAGATGGCATCAAAATCTACCATATCGAGAAGTAGAAGATCTACGGTAGTCTCAATACTCCCAATTGTAACCACACACGAACGATAGACACGATCTACAATAATAGAATCTCCCAACATGTGTGGACACATACACAGGAGCACTTAAAGAATCACGAGGCACAACCAGATATGAAGCAAAATAGGATGACAAGTAGGAATAAAATAGAGTCGAGATCAAATAGAACTGAAGCATCTTTATGGAAAACTAGAACAGTACATGTGACAACAGCGTCAGATGCCTCAGCCTCAAGCCTAGCAGGGAAAGCATAAAATGGCGGCTGGGCCCTACAACTTGAACTACGTCTCTGGGACGGCCTCTAGTTGGTTGGCCTCCACCTCTAATGGCCTGACCCCCACCTCTAACTGTGTGACCCCTGCCCCTAGCTGGCTGAGCAGGTGGTGGAGAAACCGGTGCCGAAATCATGGAACGAGAACTCTGTTGTGGCGTGCCGCCAAATAATCTCAGATAGTACCTCCTGATATGCCCAATACCACCACACTCAAAACACCCATCCTCCTGCTGTGGCTTCTGAAATTGAGGCTGTCTCAAACGGGCCGGATAACCACAATGATAACTCTGAATCGGAGGCGCACTAATAGGAGCTGATGGTGCACTGTAGGCTGGCTGCCCAAAATAAGGCACATAAGGACCACGACTCCCTAAAGCACTGTGAGATGCCTGAAGCGCAAACTGAAATGGCCTGGGAGGATGGCCTCTACCAAAAGTACCCCTGCCTCCAGATGAGGCACCACTGAAACCACCAATATGACGAGGCCTCTTATCCGACCCCTGCCCCCTCTCCTCAGCAAGAACCATCTCAATCCACTTAGCGACATTTGCAGTCGTCTGAAAGGAAATATCGCCCCAAGGGGCCTTGGCCATCTGTAGCCTGATAGTGTAAGTGAGTCCATCAATAAATCTCCCCACCCTCTCCCTCTCAGTAAGAAGCAAAATAAGGGCATGACGAGCTAGATCTACAAAATGGATCTCATACTGAGTAACAGTCCTACTGCCCTGCTGGAGATGCTAAAACTGCCTGCGGTAATCCTCTCTCAATATGATAGGGATAAACATCTCTTGAAGTAGCTGTGAGAAGTGCTCCCACGTAAGTGCAAGCGACCTAGCTGGTCTGGTTAACATATAATCTCTCCAACACTTCTTGGCGGAACGCATTATCTGAAACTCAGCAAAATCGACCCCATTGGTCTCAAATATACCCATGTTCCGCAGCACCTCATGGCAATGGTCAAGATAATCCTATGGGTCCTCAGAAGGTGCACCACTGAAGTGAACTAGAAAGAGCTTAGTAAACTTTTCCAATCTCAATAAAGCCTCAGAAGACATGGCAGGTCTATCTTCGGCATGTGCCGCAATAACCGGGTGAACTACTCCAACTGGCGGGGCTGCTAGAGTCTGATACTGGGGAGCCATCTGCTCCAAAGTGTGAGTAGCGGGAGGCTGTGCTCCTCTCCCAGCCCGAGAGACAGCTAGTGCCACCGGGAAGGCACCGGTCTGGGCCACACTCTCCATAAGGCCCACCAAACGGACTAGAGCGTCCTGAAGCACTGGAGTGGCGATGAACCCCTCCGGGACCTGAGCTGGTCCAACAGGTACAGTCTCAGCTAGAACCTCCTCATAAAAATCTAACTGAGGCTCCACTATTGGTGCTGCTGCTTGAGCTTTAGGTTGAGCCCTGCCTCTTCCTTGGCCTCTGGCGTGACCTCGGCCTCGATCTCTGCCCCTAATAGGAGCTGCCACTAGGGCCTCCAGCTGTTGTCCAGCTAAAGATGCAGTACGTGTTCTTGCCATCTGCGAGAGAACAAAAATAGAAGAGTTCAATCATCAATGATAGAATCAAATCGCACGACCGAGAAGAATAGGAGTGAAATTATTCCTAAACTCCATAGCCTCTGGAAGATAAGTACAGATGTCTCCGTACCTACCCTCCAGACTTTACTAAGCCTGCTCGTGACTCGTGAGACCTCAAATCTCCACTCAATCGTCGACCCGAGCAATCTATGAACTGCCGTTGGGATCGACTCCAAAATTTACACAAGAAGTGCAGAGTGTAGTATGAGTACAACCCACCCCATGTACTTTGTAAGTGCCGAGCCTAACCTCGACGAAGTAGTAACGAGGCTAGGGCAGTCACTTACAATAACCTGTACGTAGTGTAAAATAAAGATAGAAAAGTAAATGCAGGAACGAATTAAAATAGTTAATACATGATAATAACTCAACCTCCGAAAGAGAACCAGTAAGTGCCAGAAATACCAATCTTTAGAGTCTCGTATGAAAATACCGAAGCCAACACAACACGATAAGGAAAATAGAAGCACAAAGATTGTTGCGTCGCGCAACCCGATCCCACCGTGCAACATAATCCGCCCTTATTCCTTCGTAATAATATCAACAATAATAAATAAATATATATTGCAGCGCACAACCAGATCCCACCATATAATCAGAATCAGTATCATAATTTTCCTTTATTTCACCACATCAATCCACCCTTATTTCACCTGTTGCGGCACGCAGCCCGATTCCATCATATCAATATAACTTCACCCTTATTTCTCCATATCAAACCACGCTTATTCCACCTATTGCAGCACGCAACCCAATCCCATTGTACAGTATGAATAAATTAATAAGTACATTTAATTTAACAACTTAAATCACAAGATTCCTGTACGAGCAATGGATATAAAGTAGAAACAGAAAGGAAATCTCGTCTTCAAGTTAAGAATCCACTATAATAAATACTAAACAGCAAGACAATTCAATAAATGACAACTAAGAGTACAAGTAAATCGCTTAAGGCAAATAGTAGTAAGTCATGAAAGCATGGGAAAATCTAACATCTTTAACACGAGAATAATAAGTGACAAGTAGCAAATAAAGGAATGGGAAGCATTTAAAGCACGTAACAGTTAAGGCATGAAAGGTCATAATTAATGAAATGCGGAAAATCAGGGAAACAAGTAGTTCGGCGGCGTATAAGTGCTCGTGGCCTCGCATATACGCCATAACACATAAATTTCACATAGCACATAATTCAAGGGTTCCCAATTCCCTCAAATTAAAGTTAAATCCAACACTTACCTCACTCCGCAGTCAACTCAAAGCTCTACCGGGGCCTTTTCTCTAGAATCTGCCTCCAAACCACTAATATCTAACCACAATCGGCTCGATAACATCAAATAATGCTAAGGGAATCAATTACAATACATAAAGATAGGATTTTTACACTTTTTCCAAAAAGTCAAAAAAAGTCAACCCCGAGCTCGCTAGGTCAAAACCCGAGGTTCGGACCAAAACCCATTTACCCCTTCATCCGAGTTCGATTATGCAATTAGTTTCGAAATCCGATCCTAAATTGAGGTCTAAATCCCGAATATGAAAAAAAGCCCAATTGTTCCTAAATCCTTAGTTTTCTACTATGGAAGAACAAAGATTAAAGCTAGAAATTAATGGGTGATGTTAGAAATGGAATGAATTGAGTTTAAGTGTACAAACATATGAATTAGTAATGAGGTTTTTCCTTCAAAATTGCCTCTAGGCCGAGCTCTAATGGAAAGTTTATGAAAAATGGGTGAAATCCCGTTTTTGAAACATTTAAGTGACTGGGCGTCAGGTGTTCATTGTGGTTGCGTGAAAACTGACACATTCAGGATGACCATTGCTTGTCAGGCTTACACGATTGTGAATAACTCCACGTGTTCGCGAAGTTTTATCCCCCCTCACCTCCACGTTTGCTAGCCTAAGCTCGCATTCGCGTAGAGTTACCTCAACTCCCAGCCCCTGCCTCCTAAAACTATGTGTTCGTGTTGGTGTGGACGCGTTCGCGAAGGGAAGTCCCCCCCCCACTCCTCTGCGTTCGCGTCCAAAGCCTTGATTTCGTGTTGGGTAATTTCCCTCTCTAGGCGAGATTACTCTTCGCGATCGCGTGAGTACCTTCGTGATCGCATAGAAGGAATTACCAGGTGAGAGCAGCAGCTAAAGGAAACCAGAATTTTCTAAGTTCAAACCATCCGTAGCCTATCTGAAACTCATCCGAGCCCTCGGGGCTCCAAACTAAATATGCACACAAGTCCAAGAACAATATACGAACTCACTTGTGCTATCAAAACACCGAAATAACACCTAAAACTATGAATCGGACACCAAAAAAATGAAATTTTCAATAACACATAAGAACTTGTGATATTTCAACTGGACGTTCGAAGCATGTCAAATGACTTCCATTTTGCACCAAATTTTGCAGACAAAAGTCATGAATACAGTAATGGACCTATACCAAGTTTCGAAACTAAAATCCGGACCCGATATCAACAAAGTCAAACATCAGTCAAATTTATATATTTCTTTAAATCTTTACACTTCAAATTTCAACAAATTGCAATAACTCTAGCTAGGGACCTCCGAATTTGATTTCGGTCATACGCCCGAGTTTCCAAATCACGATGCGGACCCATCGGGACCATCGAAACATAGATTTGGGTCCGCTTCTCAAAATATTGACCGAAGTCAACTCAAATAATTTTTAAGGCACAAATTTATATTTTATCTAATTTTTCACATAAAAGTCTTCCAAAAAAAGACACAGACTGAGCACGCAAATCGAGAAAAGCTCAAAGGAGCTATTTGAGGTTTCGAAACATAGAATTAAGGGTTAAAGCCCTAGATGACCTATTGGGTCATCACATAGTATGATTGAAGGAGGGGATCCATAAACATAAGACCATGGCCTTTCTCCTTGTATGGATGATGGTACACTAAGGTACCAAGGGCGACTATGTGTTCCAAATGTAGATGGTCTCCGGGAAAGAATCATGTCCAAGGCTCACACTTCCTGGTATTCCGTGCACCCTGGCTCTACGAAGATGTACCATGATCTCAAGGAAGTTTACTGGTGGAATGATATGAAGAGGAACGTAGCGGAATTTGTGGCAAGATGTCTAAATTTTCAGCAAGTGAAGGCCGAACATCAAAGTCCTGGTATATTAGCACAGGACATAGAAATTCTGATGTAGAAATGAGAAATGTTCAATATGGACTTTGTGGTGGGAGTGCCTCGCACGCCTAGCAAGTTCGACTTGATTTGGGTGATTGTGGACCGACTCACGAAATCAGCACACTTCTTACCTGTTAAGGCTACCGACACCACGAAATAGTATGCTCATTTGTACATCAAGCAAATAGTCAAGTTGTATGGCACTCCAGTTTCTATTATCTCCGATCGAGGGGCACAGTTCACGTATAATTTTTGGAAAACATTTCAGCAAGGTTTGGGTACTCAGGTGAATCTTAGTACAACCTTTCATCCACTAACTGACGGGCAAGCAGAGTGGACCATTCAAACGCTTGAGGATATTTTGGACGCTTGTGTTCTTGATTTTAAGGGTAGCTGGGACGATCATTTGCCGCTCATAAAATTTGCCTACAACAATGGTTATCATGCTAGCATTCTGATGGCACCGTTTGAGGCTTTATATGATAGGAGATGTAGATCTCCCATTGGATGGTTCGAGATTGGGGAAGCAGAATTGATAGGGCCAGAAATCATGCATCAAGCTATGGAGAAGGTTAAGATCATTATAGAACGGTTGAAAACTGCTCATAGTCATCAGAAGTCATATTCGGATGTGCATCGCAGGGATTTGGAGTTTAAAGAGGGTGATTGGGTATTCTTGAAGGTTCCCCCTATGAAGGGTATAATGGAGTTTGGTAAGAAATGGAAATTGAGCCTGAGGTATGTTGGACCGTACAGATTCATTCTGAGAATTGGTCAGGTGGCTTACAAGCTTGAACTACCTCCAGAAATGTCTTTAGTGCATCTGGTGTTTTATGTATCCATGTTGAAGAAGGTGGTTGGAGATCCATCGCTCATCGTTCCGGTCGAGACTATTGATATTAATGAGGAATTGACATATAAGGAGATTATAGTTTCCGTTCTTGATAGGCAAGTCCGTAAGTTGAGAAATAAAGAATTTGCCTCCGTGAAAATACAATGGCGGAACCAGCAGGTTGAAGAGGCCACCTGGGAGGCTGGGGGTGAAATGAAGAAGAAGTACCCTCATTTGTTTGAATAATTATGTATTTAGGTAGCCAAGTTCTATGAAAATATTAGGAGTCCACCTTCTATGAATTGTATTTCTCCTGTACAACTTATGTTAAAGATACTCCTTGGTAATATAATGTTTATGGCATTATGGCCGATGTTGTTTCCATGTTGTATTACATTGTTATGATATGGTTATGCTGTTAGGATTGGTTCTGGGATCCTCTAAAGGTGGATAGGACCTGCTATGGTGGAAACCCTACCGAAATTTCTAGAAATTTAGAGAGTTAGTCAAAATTTGGGACTACTGGTGTATGATATTGCAGTTGAGTCACATTGGATGCTAATGGTGAATTTTGACCCTCATTCGAGGACGAATGATTTTAAGCGGGGGAGGATGTAAGGCCCCGTGAAATTTTACCTAAAACTCGGGGTTTCGTGGTATTAGGAGTTAAAGAATATTTTTGGCAGAGCAGGGCGTTTCTGCGGTCCATTCCGCAATTGCATAACTGATCTGCGGACTGCAGATCCGCCGCAGAATGAACCAGAAACTTAAGTTAATATTAGGACCATTATGCGGTCCATTATGCGGCTGCATAAGCGTTTCACGGGCCGTACATTCATCGCAGAGTCCAGCATAAGAAATTTCGGAAGGAGGTTCTGCGGTCCTTTCTATGTTCGCAGAATTGGTCTGGGGACCGCAAACCTCTCGCAGAGTGAGGCAGAATTGCCCAGTTCTGGAGGACCATTATGCGGTCCATTTTGCGAACTGTAGAATTGTTATGCGGTCGCATATACGACCGTAGAATCACATCGGGGCTTCATTTTTTCTAATTTTGTGACCCGACCCTATTTCGATATATAGTCGCTGAAGACCATTTGTAAGGTAAAAACTTGATATTTTGAGAGTGGGGAAGTGCTCTAGACTTAAAGGGGGTTCCTAAACTAATTTTTTACCAATCCTTACTCAAGTCTTGAATAATTCACAAGAAAAAGTCATAAGGTCTTCATCCAAGAGGTAAGGTTCCATACCTTAGTCTTCAATTCGAGTTTGGGGCAGAAGATGGATAACGGGGAGTGTAATTCTTAGGTGTGTGGGTGTTACCTATGCAACAAAGTTGTAGGAAGGTTGTTGAGCTGAAAAGGATAGATATTGGGTTGGGGATGAAAGAATCCACCGTAGGAGGATCTTGAAACCTTAATACACACCCAATGTTTGATAAAAGGCTTAAATGAGCTGGAACTATGAACTCCTTCCTAATTTGTGTTCAATTTTGCTATATCTCTAAATAGATCGAAGTAGCTAAGATTTCCGGAACACTATAGTAATTTTAGGGAAGCTCAGGTGAGGTATGTTAGCTAATCTCCTCTTTTAGAATTAAACCCCACAATGTCCTTGTAAGTCCCGAGTTGCTCAACATAAATTGATTATTCCGAATAAGCCTTGTGTCAAAAGATATATGTATTCAATATGTATTTCAAATGTTCTTTGTTGCGTTGTGTTACCATTTGAGAATGTGTTCAAAGTATGGGTTGCATATTTAAATGTTATAACTTCAAGTCGTGATTCAAATGAAAGCTATTATGCCAAATTGTATATGAAATCTCAATGTGCTTAAGACTCTTACTTGCTCACATGTGTACTTAAAGTCTTGAATAGAAATGTTTTGTTGTCGATAATCCGTAATGATGTTGAAAGTGAAAGAGGTGAGCATGAAATGTGAAACACGGCCAACGTGCCAAGTATGATATTACGTTTGGGGCCACTAGTGCCAATGAAACTAAGGAACATGAAAAGGATGTTGAAATGAGTTGTACACCCTTTTAATGATGAACACTTTGGGAGTATCGTTATTCACCGAGGAAGGGTAGGTTGAAATAGCCTAACCCCAAAACTACACATGCCGATCGAAGAGTGGATTATAATTATTCTCCTTTATTGGGATGATATGATTTCTAGAAAAGGGTGACGTCGATCCACAGGGCATTGTGTTGAGATGGTCTAGCCAGTCGAGTCGTAATCGGATGCCATGCCCCACACATGATGGTGATTGTGCGTGAAATTATGATTGAGATAATGATTAAAACTGTAATAGTGATTGTGAATGTGGTTGATGTCTCTGGGTGAGACGGCCTAGCCGATCGGCCCGTGATCGAACTCCGTGCTAAAATCACGGTGGTATATCGGTGCTAAGATCTCCCAACCTAAAATAATGGAAATTTACTTGAAAACTTATCTTTCTCCTAACTTGATGTTCTAGTATTGGTTGAGGCTTCCATTGATTTTATGACTGTTCTTCCTGTATTGTTACCTGTTCTAATGAGAGGATGTTTAGTCATACATACTAGTACTATTCCATATGTACTAACGTCCCTTTTGCACAGGGCGCTGCATCTTTAATGGATGCAGGTGGTTCCGCAGCAGGTGGTATTGATTAATGATAGCAGCATACCCTCTTCCCACTTCATTTAGGGGTCTTCCATCTTTTGTTCCCCGTGTATTGTGTTTGTATCCATTAGAGGCTCCGTAGATACAGTGTGGGTTGTATGTATATGGGCATTGGGAAAGTCAAACTAGTCTTGGTGTATTGGAATCACTTGTTTCACTGCAATTATGAAAGAGTATGTATTTAGAGACTTTAAAATGAAGCAACTAATGATAATGGAATTAGTGTTGTTCATGAATCCTCTTGGTGTTAATTAATGAAATTTATCTTCTCTTTATTTATTAGTAAGTCGGGTAGAAGGAAATCTAGTAGGCTTGCTCGGCCAGGTTATCCCGGTCGCACTCCCCGAGGCTAGGGCATGACACAGCTACCTCCGATGCCTGGTGACCGAGGAGGACCAGGCCAAGATGAACGAGGTGGGCACGTCGAGCCTCTTCAACGAGGCGCAACAGGCGTTGAACCGGGTATGGCATTGGCCTCTTGCATCCCTTTGTGAATCTTTCTTTAGACTTTAATGTCATTTACTAACTTCATTTTTTTTCAGGCTTCAGTGCTTCATCATGAAAGCTTCCTCCAGTGCCGCTTGGAGGTTAGCTAGCTCGAGTTCGAGCTCAAAGAGCAGGTCCAAAAGAAGGACATGTACAGGGCCCTTAGTGAGCAACAGGACTAGGCCCTTAAAGACCTCCTAATTCTCCGAGCTGAGCTGGAAAAAGCTCAGAAGGAGGCCTCGATCCTGAAGCAGGAACATACCGACCCGGTTGAGAAGGTAAAGATCTTTGAGGCTAAAAATGAGCAGCTAGTAGTGGTGACTAATGACACAACTTCGCACGTCCAGCAGAAGGTAGACCTAATCGACCAGCTCTGGGCCTAGATGGACGAGGTCAAGGCCACGGCCGAAGGGTGGAGGGGCAGGATGGACCTGCTAGCTTCGAAGAAGGAAGCTGCGAAGACGAGGCTGGCATCGGTCGAGAACCAACTTCAGGTGGCGAAGGACAAAGCCGATAAGTGGTCTCAGCTGAATGATGATTTTCGAGCATAACTGAGCTTGGCATATTAGAACAGGATGTCCTTAGGCAAGATATGTTGCACTGAGGTCCAAACTGGATACGACCTCTGCTGATGGCAAAGAAATGGTGGCCCAGTACAAGACCGATGTGGAGGCAGTCGTGACCCGTTTAAAGACGAAGACTAAATACATAAAGCAACTATCCTGGAGAGAGGCCCTCGAAGAGATCCACGATCGAGGTTTTGACTTATCGGCTGAGATCAAAGAAGCTAGGAGGCTTGAGACCGAAGCAAAGGAGCTCTACGAGCCTAAAGGTCTCGAAGGCTCCGAGGGTTCTGAGGGCTCCGACGGTTCTGGCGATGGGTCGGGCTCCGGTGAAGACCAGGCGTACATGCCTTAGTATTTTTTTCAGTTTTTTATTTTTTTCTTATGTATTTTTTTTGTTTTATTTGAGGCCGGTCTACCGGACCTTTGTAAATATATTTTGGAATATATATGAAAATTTTCCCTTTCTGACAATATCGTGTCTTTACTTTTTTAGCATCTTTTTGCATTTTCTATTTGCATATCGTTTTTTATGCCTTAGCATAAAACCAGACTTCGATGCCACTTTTGTGTACTAGTGGCTTCAAACCCTCGATGAGACCGAAGGTTTTTAAGATGCTAAAGTATTTTTAGGCGATGTTTTACTGAGGGTAACCTTTTAGTAGGTTTCGAATTTTTTAAAGGCCTTACTTTCTGGTTATAGAACTCGGACGTCTCCGAGCCATTTTTTGGGTGGACGTAGCCTTATATATTTAGGCACCACCTAGAAGGTTTGGTGATTCCAAGATTTGGTAGCCAGGTCATCCAAATTTTCTTCGGGCGACAGTCCTCAAGTAAAGGTCGCTCGTGGGCTCGATAGTCCCCTAATAGGGGTAGCCCATGGGCTCGATAGTCCCTGAGTAGGGGTAGCCCATGGGTTCGATAGTCCCCGAGTAGGGGTAGCTCGTGGGCTCTAAGATTTGGAATTGAGGAAGCAAAAACGCGTAGTAGCAAAGTGGAAATTTCTTTCATTTCTTAGTATACAAGGTACACGATCAAAAGTGTAAAATAAACTTGTGTCGTGGCAAGAGTGGACTATGTGGGCACTGTTCATACGACCGTTTGGCCCTTGCAATGAATCCTAACCACCAAGCCTTAGATTTTAGCACACAAAGCTTTCTTTTTCCCTTGATAAAACCTTAATCCGAGGGTAATGGCCCCCAATATTTGAGGTCGAACTCGTGAGGGCTCGGATATTTTTGACCTGAAGCGAACGATCGTTGACTCCGATTTAAAACTGGTCTTCGAACCTAAATTAGCACGTTTTACTGTTGCCTCGTTAAAAATGTTACCAAAAAACCCACTTTAGGACAATATCGGTTCAAGAGAAAAAGAGTGCAATGCGTGCTTTGGTCCACATCCAATCCACACTCAATAGTGAGTGCAAACGGTCGTTGGAAGAATAGTACCCAACAAGAGTCGGGGTCGATTTCCACAGGGATTTTAATATGGGTGTTAGGGGTATACACTTGACGAGAGAAAATGGAATAACTATGTTCACTTCCAAACAAAGGGTTTTGATTTCTACTTCTAAATTAACTCTAACAGTTATAAGCTAAAGAGAAGAGACTAGAAAGTGAATGATTGTTTTTGTTATCTTCCAATGGTTAAAAAGCCTAGGGATGTGACCTGAACCTAGGTGTTCGCCTAATGGGTTAAATACGTTAACACTTATTTTATTGATCTGGATGTATTATAGCTCTCAGCTCTAAGTTACTCACTCATTACCTCTCGGTCATAGAGTGATTTCCCCAATTTGGCTTTCTCAAGCCCAGATAGGTATCAAGCTAAATGGTTGATATGAGCTCAAGTCGGGTTCTTACTATCTCTAGTTCAAACCCTTTAACTAGGCTAATCAAACCCTTAATTAGCTCAATTTCTTGTTAGCCAAGTTTTCCTAGACTAGGTACCTCATTCTCAAGTAAGAGCCAAGTCAAATAGGCATGAATCAATGTTTGCAACCATTAATTCAAATATTAAAACATAAATAAGGCTAAATAATCAACAACCAATCATAAATAAGCATTAAATTAAATACCCATAAGTTTTACACACTAGGGTTGGGTCACAACCCTAGCAAGAATCTAACTGCTCATACTGAAAAATAAAGACAACAAAGAAGAAATACTAATTAAACTCATAATCTAAGATTAAAATGATAAACTATGATGTTTAAATTCCAAAATAGTCACAAACTTCCTAAAATAACAAAATGCAACAGCTACAGCAGCTCAAGCTTCAAAACTTGACCTAAAAATATAATTCGTCTATTTATAATGGCCTAAAATTTGCTAACAAAAATGCCCCTCAGGAGGTTCTGTGGCCGCACAATTCCATGTGCAGGCTGCAATGCATCTTCTGCGGCCGCACAATTCTTGTGCGGTTCGCACTTCAGGCAAGGTTTCAGGTCTTGGTCATTTGCACACCCTCTGAACTTTGAATTCTTTATCATTGCGGACCTTGTTCTGTGGCCGCACATCTGCTAAAAGATTGATGGGCTTCTCCACTTGTTCTGCTACTGTAGAGGGAGTTCTGCGGTCCGCACTTTCTTCTGCGGCAGCAGAAATACCTCTACGGACCGCACTTCTTATGTCATGCGCCCCTTCTTGCCTTGTGAGTCGAAACAATCCTTTTTGAGTCGGATTTCATCATGAGAGCCTGAATTTCCAATATTCCTGCAATTTACACACTTTCATTAGTGTTGGGAAAATAAACCAATACTTTTGGACTAAAACAGAAGCAAAAAGGTGCTAATAAGTGGTCGAAATCCACACTTATCATGCTTTTAGACATAATAGCCACATCCGTCCTTGGCTGTTTACCTGCATATGTTAGTCCGATTTATACCATGATTAAAGAGTAATGAGTTCGTACCTTAGTAGCAGTACCGCTTTAAGTGTGTCATGTTCCAGTTGTACGTTGTTTCCCGCTTCGAGTTTGTACGAGCCTTTGCCGGTTACTCCGACAACTCAATATGGTCCTTCCCAATTTGGCCCCAGCTTCCCTTCGTTCGGGTTCCTGGTGTGTAATGTTACTTTCCACAACACCAAGTCCCCGACTTGAAAGTGTCAGAGGCTGGATCTTCAGTTATAATACCTTTCTATTCGCTGTTTCTGGGTGGCCAACCGGACCAAAGCGGCCTCCTGCCTTTTATCCAATAATTCTAGGCTCATGATCATGGCCTCACCGTTTGGCTCTTCCATAGCATATTGGAACTTCAGGCTTGGCTCTCCCACCTCGACTGGTATTAAGACTTCGGCTCCGTAAATCAATGAAAATGGGGTGGCCCCGGTGCTAGATTTTAAAGTCGTAAGGTATGCCCATAGGACTTCGGCAGGATCTCCTGCCACTTCTCTTTCACATCGGTCAACCTCTTTTTCAGGTTTTGAAGTGTGGTTGTTGTTTGTTGATTCTGTCTACCTATTCCCACTAGGGTGATAAGGTGTTGATAGTATCTTCTTGATCTTGTGATCTTTGAAAAATTTATTTACCTTGCTGCCAATAAATTGTTATCCATTATCGCAGACAATCTCGGCCGGTATCCTAAATCGACATATTATGTGGTCCCAAATGTAGTTAATGAATTCTTTCCCCCGGACCTTTTCGAATGCTTGAGCCTCGACCCATTTGAAAAATAATTGGTCATGAATAGTATGAATTGAGCTTTACCAGGTGTCTACGGTAAGGGACCGACGATGTCCATTCCCCACTTCATAAATGGCCACGGGGATAAAATCGAGTAAAGTATTTCTCCCGGTTGATGGGATCATAGGGCGTGTCTCTGGCAGTCGTCGCATTTCCGTACGAAGTCCTTCGCATCTTTATCCATTTCGGTCCAGTAATAGACGGCCCGAATTAGTTTCTGGACCAAAGATTCTGCCCCCGAATGGTTCCCACAAGTGCCTTCGTGAACTTCTCTCAAGGCGTATTCGGTCTCTCCCGGTCCCAAGGATCTGGCTAGCGGGCCGTCAAAGGTTCTGTTGAACAATGCCTCTTCAACCGAGCTAAATCTGGCAGACTTGGTACGGAGGGCTCTAGATTCTTTGGGATCCGAAGGCAATTTTCTGGTCTTCAAGTAGTATATGTACCTGTTCCTCCAATCCCAAGTTAAACTTGTTGAGTTTATTTTTGCGTGGCCTTCTTCTATAACCGACTTAATAAGCTGCTCTACTGTTCCTGAACTGAATTCATCGGTATCGACCGACGACATTAAGTTAGCCAGAGCATCGGCCTCGCTGTTCTGGTCTCGAGTACGTATTGCAGGGTCCATTCACTGAATTGATGCAGCGTTACCGGTAATTTGTCTAAGTACTTTCGCATCTATTTCTCTTTTACTTCGAACATCCCGTTAACTTAATTTACCACAAGGACAGAGTCGCATTTAGCTTCGATCACCTCGGCCCCAAGGCTTTTAGCCAATTCTAGATCTGCAATCATGGCCTCATACTCGGCCTCATTGTTAGTGAATTTCACAGTCCTAATAGAATTCCTAATTAGATTTTCCGTCGGCAGTTTTCATACGATGCCGAACCCGGACTCATTCGCGTTCGAGGCACCATCCGTAAAAAGGGTCCAGATCCCTGAAGTGGTCCCCGAGATTAATAGTAATTCCCTTTCGACTTAGGATATTAAGGCCAGCGCGAAGTCGAACACGAAATCTTCCAAAATCTAAACTTTTATGGTGGTTCAGGGTCTATACTCGATATCGTACCCACTGATTTTGACGGCCCATTTGGCCGACTGGCCCGAGAGTTTGGGTTTGTGCATGATGTTCCTCAGCGAGTAAGAGGTCATGACACATACAGGGTGGCATTGAAAGTACGGGTTTAGCTTTCTGGATGCGCTTAGCAAAGCGAGCGCCAATTTTTCAAGGTGAGGATACCTTGTTTCGGCCCCCACCAAGAGTTCCACTGACATAGTAAATTGGATGTTGCATACCTTCCTCCTCCCGGACTAAGACTCCACTTCCAGTCACTTCGAAAATGGCCAAGTAAAGGTACAATTGTTCGTCCGCCTTCAGAGTGTGCAACAGGGGAGGACTCAATAGGTACTGTTTGAGTTTTCTAAAGCTTGCTAGCATTCTGGTGTCCAGGGATAATTATTCTTCTTTTTTAACAGTGAGAAGAATCGATGGCTTTTGTCTGAGGACCTCGATATAACCAGCTCACGACGGCTATATGCCCGGTCAGCCTTTGAACGGCCTTAACGTTGTCCACCATGGTGATGTCTTCTATGGCTTTGATTTTGTCGGGGTTGATCTCGATCCCTCGATTGGATACCATGAACCCGAGGAATTTTCCCGATCCGACCCCGAATATCACTTCTCTGTGTTCAGCTTCATATTGTGTTTCTTCAGTATGTCAAAGGTCTCCTGCAAATGTTTCAAATGGTCCTCTGCTCGCAGGGACTTGACTAACACATCATCAATATAAACTTCCATTGATTTTCCTATATGTTACTTCGAACATCCGATTTACTAGGCGTTGATAGGTGGCACATGCGTTCTTTAATCCGTACGGCATTACATTATAACAGTAGGTGCCAAATTTAGTGATGAAAGAAGTTTTTTCTTGATCGCCCGGGTCCATCCAAATTTGGTTGTACCCACAATAGGTATCGAGAAAGCTGAGTATCCCATGCCCGGTTGTCGCGTCGATCATCTGATCGATGTTAGGAAAAGGGAAAGAATCCTAGTGGAATGCCTTGTTTAGATCTTTGTAATCTACACATATTCTTAGCTTATTCCCTTTTTTAGGTAGTACCATTATGCTAGCTAACCAGTCCGGGTATTTAACTTCCCGAATGGACCCTATTTTAAGGAGTTTGGATACCTCGTCCTTGATGAATGCATGCTTGACCTCGGACATTGGTTTTCTCTTCTGCTTAATCGGATGGAACTTCGGGTCCAAACTCAGCATATAAGTGGTTATCTCTGTTGGGATCCTTGTCATGTCAAGTTGGAACCAATCGAAACAGTCTATGTTAGCTTTAAGAAGATTAATGAGTTTTTTCCTAAGCTCGGGGGTTAACCCCGTGCCCAGGTTTACCTTTCAATCTAGTAGGTGCTTGATCAATATGACTTGCTCCAACTCTTTGACCGTCAATTTGGTGGCGTCGGTATTAGCAGAAGCTATGAACGATCTTGGAATTCCGTAATCATCATCTTCGTCTACTCCCCGTTCCGCGGTTTGGTTGAGACCGGCATCGGTGATTGCTATTTAATTTTTTCCTTTCTGGCCGGCTACGTGTTTCGTGATGTTGACACCACGACTATCGACTGCGAACATCTCCTTTGCGGCCGGCTACTCTCCATAGATTGTCTTGAATCCTTCCAGTGTAGGGAACTTCAATGCCTGGTGCAAGGTCGAGGGTACCGCTCTCATGTTGTAAACCCACGGCCTTTTGAATAGGGTGTTGTACCTCATGTCCCCTTTGATGACGTAGAACTTTGTCTATTGGATCGTCGTGGTGGTGTTCACTGGTAGATTTATCTCCCCTTTAGTGGTTGTGCATGCCATGTTAAATTCATTCAACACCCGGACTGCCGGCACTATTTAGTCCTGTAAACCCAATTGCTTTACGACCCTCGATCTGTTGATATTGGCTGAGCTACCTGGATCAATCAACACACGTATAACTCAAAATTTATTGATAAGTACAGATATTACCAGCACATCATTGTGAGGTTGCACGATGCCCTCGGCATCCTCGTCACTGAATAAAATGGTTCTCTCCGGGACATAATTTCGAGTGCGTTTTTCCCTTGTGATAGATACTTTATTGCGCTTTATCATTGGCCCTTGGGGGACATCGACCTCTCCAATGATCATGTTGATGACGTGTCGAGGCTCTTCTTGTTCGGCCTGTTTGTTAGCGTCCCTGTTCCTTAAGTGGTTTTTGGCTCGATCTCAGGAATTCTCAGAGGTGCTCGTTATTGAACAACCGAGAAACTTCTTCTCTCAATGTCGGAAATCCTCAATCATGTCGACATGAGTGCAATGATACTTACACATCAAGTTAGGATATCTTTGGGTAGGGTCGGACTGCAATGATTGATGCTACTTGATTTCCTTGATGCGCCTGATGGCTGATACGATGCTGGCAGCATCAACGTTGAAGTCATACTCTGATAATCTTGGTTCTTCCCTACCCTCGATCTCCTCTCTTTTCGTTCCTTGTAGGGTGATGCCCGGACCCATTTCCCTTTTGGTCCGCGTTGTATGGTTGGTACCGATCTCAGACCAGCCTTGGCTTGTGATCGACGGCTCTCTTAGACTTGTCATTGGCCCTAATGAGATAAACAGATCTAGAAGGGGATCCGAGTTGATCGTCCTCGACTCTGATCTTTGACTGGTACTTGTTGTGGACGTTGGCCTAAGTCACTGCCGGATACTCTACCAAATTTTGTTTTTGCTTCTATGAAGCCAAGGAGCTTCGCGGTTAAGTCCTTGAGTAAACGCCTGAACGGCCCAATTATCTGCGACCGGAGGCATATCCATCCGTTCCATCTAGAATCTCGACACGAACTCCCTGAGCATCTTGTTACATCTTTGTTTAATCTTGAAAAGGTTCGACTTTATGGTATCGACCTTGTTGGCCCCAGCATGGGCCTTTACGAAAGCATCTGCAAGCATAGCAAATGAGTCAATGGAATTTGAGGGTAAGTTTTGATACCATATCATTGCTCCGTTGGAGAAAGTTTCCCAAAACTTCTTTAGTAACATCGACTCGATCTCATCATCTTCCAAGTCGTTCCCTTTGATTATGCATGTATAGGAAGTCACATGCTCATTCAGATTCATGGCTCCGTTATATTTTGGGATATCGGGCATACGAAACTTCTTGGGGATCGGTTTCGGTTCCACTCTCGGAGGAAAAGGCTTCTGGATAAACTTTTATGGAATCCGACCCTTTAAAAATCGGGGTGCTCCCGGAATTTGATCGACCCTGGAGTTGTATTTTTCTACCTTCTTGTCATTGGCCTCAATTTTCTTTTTACCTGACTCCACACACTTTGTTTATGCTTCGAGCATTCTCATTATTTCGGGATTGACCCCCGGTTCAGCTTTCTCTGGTATCTCGGCGGTCTGCTCATTTCGCCGGATGTTTTCCTGGGACTGTTCGGGCTCAACTTTGCTGGGGGCGTGACTTTGATTCTGCAGCTGCGCTATTGCCGCCTGTTAAGCCTATAACATTTCGAAGATTAGCTGTAGGCTCACCCCCCATCGCCTTCGCCCTCGAGCGCTTCTCGAGCTGTTGGTCAGGGTCCCCTGCAAATGCTATTTTCTGGATCAGTTGGCAGGATGATGTTGATGGCCACCTGTGAGTTAGCATCGATCGGATCGGCAACTGGACTCCGTTGGGATCAACAGAAGGTACCTCGTGACTAGGCACCAGATTGTTGTTTTCGCCATGATGGCCAGACTCAGCGTCAACGTTTAGGTGGGCAGACTGAGAGCTTGACATTTTTTAACAGAACTGAAATTAAGAATTTACAGAACAAGCATAAAATAGAGTATTTTATGGAGATTTGTATCAAATCACCACTATTATCCTTAGCCCTTCGGTGGGCACCAAACTGTTTACCCTTAAAATGAATAACATTTAAATTTGTACGCAGTTTTCAGGATATGTGGATTGATTCAACACAAATAATCAAGTATATTAGATAAACGAGTTAAAAACAAAATGAATAATCAAACCAATTGTATTATTACGGCCCAGCTCGAACTTAGGTTGAACAATAGTTTTGCCCTCGATCAGACCCTTGGTTCGAAGCTAATTGTGACTGAAGAACAAATAGTAAAGTAAGAACTTTGTAATAGCTAGAAAGCAGAAAAAATAAATTTGTATTGCCTTGGTTTGCGTGTTACAATGTGTCTTATCAAAGAAAAACTTCCCCTTTATACAGTAGGAGAGTTTCATCCCTAGAACAAAGCAACAGAAGAATGTTTGGCCTCTTTCTCCTCAACTTCAGCCTTACCTTTATGAGAACAAAGAGATTTGGCATCAAACAATTCTATTATGTTTTCTCTTTCTTTTTATTTTCTGTTTGTTTTTTTTTTGTTAAACCATGAACGGATTATCACTTTTGAACGAGGGAAGATCCTTAATTTCTTTTAGCTTTTTAGAGTCAATAACCAAAATAGTATGAATTAGAAGCAAGTAGATTGAATAGGAGACTATGTTAATCCATTATAGAACCATTGAATTCGAAAATTAAAATTTTCAAAATTATTTTTAGTTTGGACGGGTGTTGTACCAAATGATTGAGAATATCCTTTGGAGTTTTTATCACAATTTTGAGACAAATTGGTGAAGATTCGAGGTGGTTTTGGTTGAAATTCAGATTGAAACTCGAAAGACATAAACAAATTGTGTATATTTTATATGTCGAGCGTAGAAACGGTATATAAAATATCTACAACTTGCATAATTATATATAAGTTGTATATAAATTATATCTAAATTGTAGTTTTTGACCGGATTCTGTACAAAAAATATGTATTTATATTATAGATAAATTTTAAATTTTGACTGAATTATAAAAACTTTAATTATTTTATGTAAATATAAAAACTTAAACAAAACCGAATAAATAAATTTAAAACCTCATATATATAAAAAAAAAAAAAAAAAATCCCCACGCTGTATTCGGGCTACAGGCCCATTAACATACTTGACATAAGGTTGTCTATAGGTCTATAACCGATCAGTGACCTTGTACTTTCAAGTTGTAGATTGGTTTGTCCTTTCAGATTATCCACAATCTATGTTTGATTCTTTCTTTCTTGGACAAAGCAAGGAAGCAAACTCCTATTGGCCAAGCAATTTGTTTGAAATTAAAAAAATAAATTTAAATTGTAAGACAAATATTGATTAGCAAACGCATATTTCAAGTTCAACCATATATTGGCCAAACTCCCAGCAATATTAGACGAGAAAATACCTAATATGATAAGTCGACAAGACTAGAGAGATAACAGACAGATACTTGACTTTTTTTTGTTTTTTCAACAACTTTAATTTTATATCAAGAAATGTGTTGTTTGACTAGAATTCTTCTCTTTTCTTTCCTTTGGCTGCAGAGACAATAGGAAGATCTCAATTATGACATAACTCATGACTATGTAGAATAGGTATAAGTACTGAAAAGACTCAGCAAGATCCATAGGACTTTCTAAGGGCAACTGCTAAGATGGAAATTATTAAGAAAATTGCACACCGGGAAAAATAATTGGAGACATATTTTCTTTGACTATAAAAAAAGATGGCAATGGCAATGGCAACTTCACTAGTATAAAATTAAGTAGTTAGAACTTTTATCCCCTTCAAAGAAATAGGCTGGACTTCAATTTGTGATTCTGATTTTTGTAAGGGATTAAAGTGAGAATTGAGAACTTAATGTTTCTAGACGTAGTTGAATTATTTGACTGACAATATTAAAGTCATAGAAGTGCGAGGCCCTGATTTCTAATTTGGGATGATTTATAGACGTCTCCAAAAAGTCAGGAAATAAAATATCCCACCTGATGACAGGTGGTTTTGCTTTTTAGAAAAAGAAGTAACGAAAATAAGTTTTTTCTTTAAAGTATGGAGTATCTAGCAGGCCTCTCAAATTTAGTTGAATCATCATTTTCACAGATGTTGATTCAACTGCAATTTATTGCGCCAACATAATAAAACATATTTTCTTAACGTTAAAATAATTTACTGTATGAACAGAAAATAAAAATCCTGAAAAATGTTAAAAATCTGGTCTATGCTCTAGAAAAGCCCAAGTAGACCTTCATTTATAAGAACAAGACTTCCAAACAACTCTTCTAATATAAAAGTTTACTACTCCATATTCTAATCTATCTTTAAATTCTATATTTATTTTTATAATATTAGAATAAAAAATTCTTTAGCTGACTCAGCTTGTATTAAGACTGACGCGGTACACAGTCAGCTACGTGTCCGTGGCTAAATGCAATTTACGTAATGGAGTTTTATTGATTATCGTAATATTCTTCCTGCTTCATGTGATTAAAAACTAGTAAGATTTTACTAGGGGCTATGTTTAGATCGACTTCTTTTAATTTATTCATTTATTTAATTTATCTTTCTTTTTCTTGAGGTCTGAGTTGGGGACGAGACAGAAAGGTGTATTGGATATCACTATATAACATAGACAAAACAAAATACAAACTGCTAATCTCTATATTTTCTGTCTGTCCTTACCACAGTTTAATTAACTAATTAATACCACCTAAAGGGAAACGAATGGTCCAGGTTGTCGTGGCCACCTTAACTAAAACCTCTTTAATTTAGTATACATAGTCTTTAATCTTTCTAAAAATGGAAACATTTGACACTAACATCGAATGGGAATCAATACTTACAGCAATTAAGGATTCCAAAAGGGGTTTTCACTCTTTTAAATATTCTCCATACTCCTGTATATACCTTTGGTGTTTCATGTATTCATCGAACAGTAAAGCATTTTCATTTGGCCAACAAAATTGGTTGGTCCGTTGAAATATTTTCTCCCTCTCTCTCTACACTTCTCTCTCTTAGTGTGAGACGAAAATAAATTCATTTATATATTTGGTTATTGTGCGTTAGAGTTTAGAGAGATTATGTTTTCTGCTTCATCTGTTGTTTTTCTGACTTTTACAACGTTGCAATAAAGTCAAATGAAATATGCAGTTCTAGCTGGTGTACTAATATAATTGATATACGGAGTTTCCCAAGATTAGCGACCACTGAAAAACGTTTCTTTTACATAACATGGATAAAGATTTTTGCTAGTAAAAATCTTAACCTATACAATGGTAATAACGGTAAAAAATGAAATCATGGAATATACAATTTACCGCGACAAGTGTCATCATAAGTCCATAAAAGGTACTTGTTCATGTTAGATTTGCAAGTGAGGCAATTACCTCATAATAAAAGATTTACACAATTACAGATTGGGTGACAAGTAAAGAGAAAATAGATTAATGGGAAAGTGGGGATAGGAGAAGAGAATAGTTGGGTCTCAAGGGGAGTGAGAAATTGAAACAAACAAAACCCCAAAGAAGGGACTTTCCAAAAGTGGAAGGCATCATAATCAATTCACTTTTCCACATAAATACAATGTCATAGAAGAAAGAAAGTCGGTGTGACCACTCAAGCGAGAAAGCAAATAAAGATAGGAATTGTATATTTGTTTGGGTGGGAGCGAAAAATAATGGAAAGCAAAAGGATAAATTAATACTAGGAACAGATTATTCTGTCAACTACTCAAGTTGGATGATGATGAAATGAATGAAGAAAGTGATATATCAAGAAATTCAGTACTAAATAATGTGGCCACCGATGCTTGTGAATTTTCTAAATAACAGAAGTCACCATCCAACTTCTCCCTTTCTTTTCCCTCGCCTTTTCCTATATATATAACCAAAAAGATTTGTTAAAAAAAAATAAATTTCAAAAGCTTCTTGATCAAGTAAAATTCTAGTAACTGCTGAAGCAATATACATTTCGGAAAGCATCCACTTTGATATTTTATATTAAAAGGAAATATAAAATAAGAAAGACTTGACATATCCATTTATATTGCCTTATTTCATACAAAACTGATATTAAATTGATTGATTTTGTGTAAACACTCTATGTGGATAACAACTATTTACCAGAGTGTTAGAGTTGTAGATTAATATCATAATTTCACCTTTATATCACCATGAATATAATTTAGTCCAGTTTTCAAGCAAAACTATCTATAAGAAAAACGAAAATGGTCCCTGTTATTTAATCTATGTATCCCCAACGTAACTCAGGAAAAATACGTACGTATTTATTTTTCACGCCAACCTATACATCTGAAACAACCCATTTGCTTTCTTCGTCACTTCCTATCACGTGACATGCATATATATATATATATATATATATACAATTATACAGACAACTCACTCGGTGGTTTGTTTGATTAATTACTACTCGTAATTACCTAATCTGGTAAGTAGCAGCAGTAAAAGTAATGAAACTACTCAGGCAAATAATCGTACAGGCTCTGTGTAAGGACAAAAAAGTGAGTGAATGAATGAATGGATTGAATCTGCCTCTCTAATTTCTCTGAGGATTTTTACAGTGTTTCGTGGATCCTATGCAAAGTAAAGAATCTAACAAAGTTTGCAAGTGTGTGGTGCAGTGTTCTCGTGCTGTCTTTGAACAGACGATTCATTTGTAATTTTCTTCTTTTCTTCACTTTCTAGTACTATGTACTCCGCTGTCCGTGGACTTACACTTATCCTGAGGAGCGTGGGAGATATTTTTGGACCACCTGAGTCAGAGAGAGAAAGAAAGAAGTTGACCAATTTAAAATTAGTTTTAACATATTGCCAATCAATAATAGATACAGCTTATTCAGCTTACTCGCCACCTTATTAGCAGGGACTGACCGCGAGGCCTTAAATTTATTTAATATATTATTTTTCTTTTTCTTTTTTGGAACGATGGTATACCAACCATCTTATATGTATCTTGATCATTCACTCATTTACTTGTTACCTCTCACCATTACAAACATTTTATAATTCTATTCACTAAGGCATAGATAAAAATTTTACAAGAAATATATATTGACGATTAAGATAATATTTGTATAAATTCTCATAATTGAATAAGCTCAATTTTGTACCAATAAATAGATGTCAATATAATTTCATACATTTAGAATATTTCAAGTCTATTTTTAAGTGACAAAATGTCTTAATCTACTCTTTATAAGAAATAATCAACTCTAGTACTACAGTAGACTTCGTTCTTTAATTATCAAAGTCGTTATTAAATTATTTATTTTCATTTATTGCATAGTCATTATAAAACTTGAATTATTTATTTGAATAACCTCTATCACATTAAATATATATAAAATCTAGTATTTTTTATTAATAATTTTATAATATTTAATACTATATAATTTGAGCATTTTGGGGTCCTTCAATTCTAGGGCCTAAAGCAATTGCTTTAGCGGCTTTCCCCTAAAGCCGACACTGCTTATTACTAAATTTTAATATAAAATTTAAGTGTTTTTTGAATAGCTAGCTTAGCTATTTCAGTTTGTGGTCAAAAACCACAACAACTTTACTACTTCTGGTTTATCCTTTCATCAAATCGGCATTTGTTATTTCAAAATTCTATAAATTCATGAAATATTCATACAGATACTAAACATATCAACTATTATCTTTTTCAAAGCTATATAAGTGATTAAGTAATATTTTTTACATTTTTGAAAATTAAATACTTTTCAAGGATATTCACATTATCCAAACTTCAAGAAAAATACTACTTAAGCTCTCGAATCACGGAAAACAATACAAAGAAAAGAATCAACGGAACAAATAGAATTGTACCCATAAAGATTCATCAATAAAAAAAATCTTTATTGAAATTATTTTTTTGAAAAAAAAAAAAGGCATAGGCACTTGTTTTATTTATTTATTTTCAATTAGAAAAAGAGAAAGAGAGAATAGCATGAAATCCTATTTTATCAAGTTGTATTGTATTATTGTTCTGACATGACAACTCTGTTTAACTAAGACATAATTATTTTAATATAATAATAGCAATACAATAATAGGAATGGACAAAAATAGAAGGTTGGCTATTATTAAATCGATTATGACGCCCTAGATGATGAAACCGCGCACCATTTTTCAATAATTTCGTTTATCACCTAGTATAATATCGAATAGAAAGTTGGACATCAAAGCTCCACATCTGGATTGATTTATTTAATCTCATACTTAAAAGGTCTATTAAGATTTTTTAAATTATTTCTATTTTTGTACTCTGTCCTCTGGCAAAGTACACAATTATAGAAACTAGCGGTAGAAGCAACTAAATCTAGAAAACCCTAGTTTGACCTTTATTGGGATGAGGCTCGGGTTTTATTTTTCAAAAATATTTTTGGTGTGAAAGGTTCTTGATAAGAGAAGATAAAGGTTTATCGAAGACCAAACTTTGCATCTATAGATATATTTTTTCTGCACCCCTATCCTTCCCACGAGGATACAATGTTTACACATAGTGGTAATTAAACTTTACAACTTCTAAAATTTTATTTTACGTGATACCTTCTTGAATTAAGTTAAAAAAGGGTACTATATTTTTATGGTTTTAAACTTTTTGACTTTAAAAATTAATATATTTTACCCTTAACGATTAGCTTGTAACCATAAATTAATCATAGCATATTAGATTCAGCTTCACTTTTTTTTTCATCTATAGATATACAGTAACAACTCTACAGGTTTGCAATTCAATACTCACTTTTCATTCCCGACGTGCTTTGAAGTTAATTTTAGTGCAGGGTTTTTTTTTCTCCTATACAATATTTAAAACTTATTTATTAAAATTGTTCTAATTTTATATATTATTCGCCTTAAACAAGGATTACTTACAAATTATATATATTTCACATTAAAAGGCTCCCAATCTATTATTAGTGCCTTAAATTAGGGGATTTATGTACATCATTTTTTTTTCTCTCTCCTCCCCTCAATTTCCCTATTATCTGACCCAATATTTTGCATTCTTTTCAATTGCACGTTCCCTATTCAACTCCAACTAATCTTTCTCACGTTTCCCTATTCTCTGTTTCCGTAGTTGGTATATCAACTATTCCTTTTAATTGCAGAATTATTTTTTATTCCTTAGTTTGCCAGCATGGTTTTCCTTAAGGAATATAAATTGTTTCTTTAATTGCAGAATCCTTGTTTTTCTCAACTGACTTATCTTTTTCCTTTTCACTTAGTTCATCTCAGAAATTCGGAACAGATTTGTGCTATCCGCCATGTCCTTTTTCACAACTTCTGTAAATATTCCCAACTTTTGAAAAGTTAATTCCGGCTTCACCAAGCTCTGTTTTGATTGGAAATTTAGAGAGAAAGGAGCACACACCACAAACAGGACATATATATCAATTATCTCGAGATTAGTTGGAGTTGAAGCATAAGTAGAACAGAGAGATGATAAATTTGTATGGTACAACAACATAAAAATTAAAAAATAAATTTTGTAAAAATTTAATACAAGTTTGATACGTCTACAACATCATATAAACTAAAAATAAATTTTATGCAGCTAATTATATAATATACAACTTATTTATAACTGATCTACAATTTTTATACATACTAAAAATAAATTTCATACAACTTACTATATAGTATACACTTATTTACAACTTATCTACAACTTTCATACATTATTTCTACCCAGTTAAATATAACTACAATGTCATACAACTTAAATACAAATTTTATATAATATATTTTTTGTATATTTTGTATCTGATTTGTTATATTTTGTGTGTGGTGTGTGCTTCTTCCTCTCTAAAATTCCAATCAAAACTTACTCTCTTAATACAATTTTGATACATATCAACAACTTTATGCAAAAAGATAGTATTGATAACTTAAATACAAATTTTATATAATGATTTATACGTTATACAACTATTTTTCAACCTTCATACAACATTTAAATAAAATATATATATATATATAACTACAACAGAATAATAATTTACATACAATTATACTACAACTTTACTATAATTTCGTAAGTATATAGTATGTCATGTGTTCTTCTTCTTCTTCGAGTTTCAATATGAAATTCAGCCAAAATCAAGTCTAATCTTCACCAAAACACCCTCAATATTGAGATATAAACTCCAAATAATATTCCCAATTATTTGCAATAACCCCCGACCCAAACAAATAATGGTTTTTGAAAACCCAAATTCAATTTCAAAGCTTCAAAGCTTTTTAATGGCTCTCAATGGTGGAGAGTCAAACACCTTCAACATTTATTGATTGACAATTTCAATTTGAACAGTAATTGTGGAACATGAAAAGAAATTGCTAAGTTAAAACGATTGAAATCCATTGATGAATTCTATTCAAACTATATACAACAAGAAAGCATAAAAAAATAAAGAACACCAAATGAAAAAAGATTGGGGAAAAAAATAGAGAAGGACAGTAAAGAGACGAAAAGAGAGAGGGGGGACAGAGAGAGACGGAGAGAGAGATGGAGAGAGAGTGGGCAAGTATAATGGGATAAGGAAATAACTTATATTCCTTATTCAATTCCTAATATAAAGAGATACTCATTTAAAACTTATTTGTATATAATTGGTAAATTATATATAACCATGTAATTAAATTGAAACTTGAGTAGGGAGGTAATAAGGTTTCAAATAGTGTATAGGAAGGTAAAAAACCCTTTAGTGTAACGCTAAAGCGTCGCGCGAAGGCCCGGGTAGCAAGGTGCCGTGATGCATCTCTCGCCATAATTTTCTCGGACCAAAAAAAGAAAAAAAGAAAAGTTAATTTTTGGATTGAGGTCTAGAAGATGAGAGTAGCAAATATGAGAATGTTAAGATGGATATGTGGGCATATCAGGTCAGATAAGATTAAGAATGAAGATATTCGAGACAAGGTGGGAGTGGCTTACGTAGAGGACAAGGTACGGGAAGCGAGATTTAGATAATTCGGGCACGTGAAACGGAGAGATGCAAATGCACTAGTAAGGAGATGTGAGAGGTTGGTCTTGATTGGTACGAGGAGTAGAGGTAGCCCAAAGAATTATTGGGAAAATGTGATCAGGCAAAATATATGATACTTCAGCTTACCAAAAATATGATCCTAGATATGAAGGTGTAGATGTCGAGAATTAATGTAAAGGGTTAATAGATAATCGTTGTGCTTTTCTTTTTAGCACCAATAATATCAGTGTAGTGTTTTATTTTCTTAGTTGTAGATCTCTATAATTACATGTTGTTTCTTTTGCTTCGATTTTTTTTCTATTCTGTTGTTATTGTTTGTTGCTATAACTTTTTTTATGAGCTGAAAATCTATCGAAAATAGTCTCATTAAATAAGGGTAACATTAGCAAACCTTCCTGGATCCCACTTGTAAGATGACGATGGGTTCTTGTTATCGTTGTTAAGTCCCTCTCACCATAATAGCCATGTCTGACACATATCAGTCATGAGAACTGATTCAAAGGACAACCATTGACAGTGACAATTCATCCCCATTCGGTGATCTTTCCCAGAAAACAAAACCATCCCATTTTGTGCATCTGCCTACTTGCCTTCTTTTCTTTTCACTCTGTCCTTATTTTCACATGTCTAAAAAAGAACAGAAGAAAAAAAAAAAAAAAAAGGAGAACTTTGACCTGTGCTACACATTTGACGTCAGAGACGTTCTTAGTATGAACAAGACTTAATCAAAAGTTCCCCATTTTAACAAAGATACGTACCGTACTTGTCGAAGAGTTTTGGTCTCTTTCTACTCATTACCAAAGACGTTAATTTGTTTATTCCATCTCATTACTCAAATGGGAATTTGAAGTGGTTAGGCTTTTGTTACAGGTAAAAGAATGAAGACAAAAAAAAAAAAGCAAATAAAAAAATACATAATACTCCATATAAGAAGCTCCAGATGTAAACAAGTTACAATGAGAGGTTGGTGAAAAGCACGACTGCAAATGGGGGCAAATTAAATTGGCAGGCTTATAGTCAGAAAAATCTAATAGAAGTCTAGTTGAAAATCTTTCCTTCAGTTAGTTTTGGACAAAATGCGGAGGAGACGTATTTTCCAAAAAGTTAGAATTTCCCAAAACTTTTGTCCACCCTTTTGTTTCTATTTTTCTTTTTCCGGGGTTCCAACCAAGAGCCTTGGGTCATACTATGTATTAAGAATCTCAACCCTTTACTCTTCTACAAAGGTTTATAAACCACAAGTAGAAAATGGCAAAGAAATATGATGAAGAAGTGGAATATGGTCTCAATTAGAGGGTCTCATGAAAGAGTGATGGAAGCCATTTTCTGAGGACCAATTTTGAGGTCTTACTATCTGCTGGGGGAATCCTGATGATGCTGCAGCAGCTGCAAATATCTGAGGATAAGTGGATTGACATTGTGAAGAAGCATTGCTTGTTGAGAGCGAAATTTCTCCTACATTTGTAGCTCCAATTCTGCCTCCATTGCTGCCGCTTGGAAATTGAACCTGTATACATATATATGTAATGTTACAACAATTAAAAATGGCTCAATCAAAGTTATGATGCCACATCTGGTAAATGATAAAATTGGGTATATATTCACTTGATAATTTGATGAGCTGAACTGATGTGGAAACATTTGAATCATATGGGATTCACCAGGTCTCATAAATTGGCCAAACCGTTGTACTTGACTATTATTATTAGGCTTCAACGAGACTAGAGAATGCAGGTGAGTCTGGCTCAAGAGCTGCAACGTTTCTGATTCATTGTACCCCTTATCTCTTCTTCGAGCATTCATATCAACTGGAGCAGTTTGCGTCTGGAAAATAAAACATTTTGCATTTTAAGATCAAAAGAAAAAGGAAGATAATTTTAAACTATAATATTCATCTAATTAATAAGTACCTCAGGCCTTAATCCTTGCTGCCGCCAATCAACATCAAATTGCATAGATGAAGGATTTTGACCCCTATTAATATTATCCCCAATTTCTCGGTTTCCTTGCTTTGAGCTTGAACCACCCAAGCTTAGGTCAAGATTGTGATCTGCTGCGTTATCAGTAGATTCTGGGAAACCACACTAATGAATATTTTGCAGCTTAATTTTTTTTGTATAGTTTTTTTTTCCTGATATTCTGTTAACAAAATTACAGCAACTTAATTACCACGTAGAAAGCAAAAAAATGTAGTATGGTATTTACCAGTTGAGTTGAGTTCATTTTCATAAATGCTAAGATCAAAGTTAGTAACTGCATCCTTCCCATTACTCTTGATGGCAGCTTTATCATAAGCCCTATAAAAGAATATAATTGAAGCAAATAAAAAAAAAAAAATTAGCCGCACTATATATTCAATAAATTAAAGGTCTATGGCTCTCTATTAGTAATTCGAGAGCAAGCAATGGAAATTAATTAGTACTAAGTAGGAAAAATAAATTAGGCAGTGCAACCACACACCTGGCAGCTTCAACCTCAGTATCAAAGAGGCCCAAATAAACGTACCTATTCAACAAAAATTCGAGAATAAAAGTTAATAGGTAGCAAAGAATGGAATTGAGAACAAAAGGATTATTCCTAAGAAAATGGATTGAACCCATTCAGAAGAATAATAAGTAATGAGAATCGGATTTATTTTTACTGTATACTTTTTGCCTAAGAACTGTCCCATTCTAGCTTCCCATCTACCACATTTGTGCAAAGTCACCCCTCTATACTTGGAGCTTCCCCTCGGAAATCCAGTACTTTGCCTCCGAAGCACATGCACAAATTCTTCCTTTGTTAAATTGGTCATCTGTATCATACAAAAAAAAGATCGAAAAAAGAATCAAAAACAATTTAATTCTTCCAATCAAAATGTAAAGCAAACAACTGTTGAAGATAAGGAAAACACTGTTTAAGATAAGGCCAGAATTATACAAAAGTTCTCCAACTAGACAGGCAAACAGAAAAATGAAAAAATATAAAACACACTTTTCCTAGTGTCAAGCTGATCAGATCATGAAATTACCTGTTTCAAGTCGGACTCATAATCCTCTAAGTTAAAGTTTATGTCTGCTTCCACACCCCGGAATTTGATAGCTGCCCTATCGTATGCCCTGTAAATTTTTTTATTTAAATTTATCAGACACAATTTTTTTTTTAAAAAAAAGAAAAGAAAAAGGAAGAGCATTTAGTATCGAGAACCAGGAGCTCACCGAGCTGCTGCATGTGCCGTATCAAATCCACCTACACAGAAATATTGATAAAAAGGAAACCCCGTTTAAATTATCAGATTAATTTTCGGATATGAACAATAGCAAATGATGCTATTAATTACTAAGCTTAAAACTCAGTTCAGAAAAATAAAGATCACATACCTAGATAAACTTGCTTTCCGCAATCCCTGAAAAATTGTTAAAGCAAATGAAGAAAAGGAGCACGGGTAATAAATTCAGAAAATTAATTAACGAGAGCGACGGTAGGAATAAATTGGAATCATAAAAAATTTGGAGCGTGAAGTGAATGGTTTTAAGGGCGCACCATATGTGAGACTCCCACCGGCCAGTTCTCCGGTAGAAGGTAACCCCACGGTACTGTGAGCTCCTAGACCTTGGTCCACGGCGGCTCTTCTTCATAGGCTGCTGCTGCTGCTGCTGTTGTTGAGCCACATCCATTGGCTTGCCCGCTCCCGTGTTGCCAAGTGGTTCAGTTTGGTAAAATTTAACTCCAACCCAGTGAGCCATGGGAAAATTCGGGGATCCATTGGTAGACACACCCGTTTCAGACTGATCAACCGGAAAAAACTGATGGGTTACCGGCTGTTCCTCATCGTCGTTACCGGGACCCACCACGGAGAAGCCGAATATTTTGCTAGGACTACTTCTCTTTTTCTTGCCTTTTTCTCCATCTTCCTCCTCCGAAATATCATCAATAGCTACTGCCGATGAACTTGAATTCGAAACGGATCCGACCCGTTTACCTTTCTCATCATCGCCCTCTAGCTCTATAGGAGAAGAGCAGCCTTCTTCTGATTTATCATCCCTTCGTCGATCTGGCGAATCGTTTAGATCCCACATTTCTCTACACTCCATAAACACAAGAATCACAAAACTATTCAATAAAAAATAGTAGAAAATTTTGCAGATATTTTATGGGTCAGCTCCTCTCATCTCCGACCCGGGGGGTGAGTGGGTATGGTGGTGTGGGGGTTATGGCTATTGCTACAAAAGGACTTGTTTTCAGTTTCCTAAGCTTTTAAATATTCTCCTCTCTTTCTCTCCCTCTAGTTGTGCCTCTTTGTTTCTGTCTCTCTCTTTGTCTGTCTAAAATAGATGCGTGGAGATATATAAAATAATGATGAAAAATCGAAAGTTGTGGGCTGAGTATTGAAAGAACATGAAACCTACGACTTATAGAGAGGTTAAGTTGTTGGGGAAAAAAAGTTAGTGGAGAGAGATATAGGGTTAGATATGATAGATATATGTTTCCCACTTGTATTAACTATACTACTACTAGTAGTATTTCACTAGATCTTGTGCCCTTCCTCTCTTAGCTGCCCGATACAGACATAGACGAGGCCAATTTTAGAACACTACCCCTAAAATTTAAGCAGCCACCCCATTTCACCCAACCCTAGTACTACTAATCTATTTTCTTGTCCCAAGTCTCTTGCCTTTCTCTCTTGTTTAATCATTCATAAATACTTTTGCTTTCGTTCTTTTAACTGACTACTTCACTTTTTTCTATTTTTTCGACTTGCAGTGCACTACTCTAAGAGTTTTTAACCAATCTCTTCACACTCTTCAATGAAAGGAGAACTGTGTAACTTTACTGATCTCCAAATCTATCTGATATTTTCTTATTGGTTGGACTTGGCTGTTCAAAGAAAAGAAAAAACAAAAGGGTAAAAATTTTAAAGTAAGAAGGGTCTCTTTCTTACGCAACTTTCCGACGTTAACCAAATCGAAAAGCATTCTCTCACTCCATTCCTTTGATTTTTCTTTCTGTCTCTGAATATATATATATATATATATATATTTGTAAAACATCCACTAATGGAAATAGACAGCTGCAAGACTGAATGGATGACTTACTACACTCTGTTACCTTTATTAGCTACAACTAATTGCCATTTCCTTTTCATTCATCCACTCCCACGTTAGACAAAATCCCCTTTATCTCTCTCTTAGATTTTCTTTTCTTTTCGTGCTGATTTTTATTTAGGACTAAGTTACATAAACTGCCTACTTTGGTGTTAACTTTTTAATATATAATTATTGTAATTAATTTGGATATAACAAACTATTACTCTATTTTCATGTTACAATATCAACCATGCTATAAAGACAAATTTAATTTGATTATATATTTATTTTACACAGCTTACCAGTGTACAAGACTTAAATTCTTTTATCTTTTTATCATTTTCGTTTTCAACTTGCTGTATGCTGTTTGTTTTCACCTTGTTTACTATTTAGGAAATTGGGGAAAAATGTGCTTCTATTTAGGTAAAAGGGAATGGTAAATATGGAGTGGAAAGAGGGGTATATTGGGAATAAAAGTATAGGGAATTATTGTGATTTGTGAGTCAGGGGGGATCAGGTCCACGGCAGAGGGGCAAGAGGGGTTTGGTTTCAGAAAAGGGAAATTGGAATAAAAGCAATAAAAGGCAAACTTTCCAGAAATGTCCAATCCAAGAGTACGGGAGTGGGCCCACCCTTTGCCTCATTTTGCTCTTCCACTGACCAATGGCTTTCTTACTATGTACCCCTCGTATTTATTAACCTAAATCCTCCTCCACCACTCTCGTTTCACCAGCGCGTGGCATACAGTTTCTTTTTCTTTTTTCCCTCTCGCTCAAAATAGATCTACGTTGCGAATCCTCGTAGTGCCACACTTTCTGCAGGTATTTAGTTCTCTATTTCTTTCAATATTTTTTTTTGCAACCTATTCTTGACCTTTATGTGTTTCATTAATGAAGATACCTAACTATTAATCGTTGATAAATAATGACCTTTTAATTATTATCATTCAAAGATATCATCAAGTAATTAATCATACCGATAATAATAGCTTTTGGTTTTATTTACTAGTTGAGCTGTACATGATAGTGGAGATCAAGGGGGTGCATGACAAATCGAAAACTCTGAACAAAACGAAACTCAATGGCACCTTTTTTAGTTGAAGTAGTTTTGGTTTTAAATTTTAAAAATGATCAATTTCGGTTAGGTTTTGCTTATAAGAAAAAAAACTAAGAAGATCAAACCAAACCGATTATGGAATATCTATTATATATATATGTAATGTATATTTCTACATAAAAATTTAAAATCTTATAATATATATTAATCGTTTGCACTCTTAGTTAGTAGTCTAGCTTTTTGCCATTATAATAATCTAGTTCTTTACTTTACATTTTAGTTTGGTTGGTATTTTTATTTTGTTAAGTCCAAGAATGTTTTTCATGCTAAGATAATTATCTTTAATTGAGTTCTTAAAATATTTATTGCTTTAATTCAATATCATTAATATATTTTGGTAAATAATAGATTTTCTCTAAAAGTAATTGGTCTAATAGTGTGAAGTTGTAATATAATCACTTCGGCAGTCATATTTAAGCAAATATTCGCTAAATAACCGGGGGAAAAAAAATCAAATAACCAATATAAATCGAATCGCTGAAAAAATGATTCAATTGATTTGGCTTGGTTCTAATTTTTGTAAAATCAACTTATTTAATTTAATTTTTTTTAAAGAAAAAATCGATTGAAACCAAACCATGAATATGATTACTTCATGAAAATAATTGTCATTTATGTTTGGGGCAAATGCAATAATAATCCCTTAAATATACTCACGAGTTGATATGGACTTTTAAATTTGTCAAAAGTTAGCATTTTTAGTCTATATTATAAAATATTCAACAAACTTCAGTTGTTAGTTTTAACGGGAGCTATGAAAGGAATTTGCAACACAAACTTACTTTGGAGGTGCAATTTTTGCAAGTTTAATATGTGGTGTAGATTTGATGTTGTAGTTTATTTTATTTGACAAACATTTAACCATAGTTCTGGTTTTCAAAAATTCATAGTTTTCGTTTCGTTAAATCTAACCGTTAGAGTTTGTGAAATATTGACGAAGATAAAAAAAAATTACTCACCTTTGGCAATTTAGTGGTCCAAAATTGTCCATGAATAATATATTTAAGGGACAAATTTAAACCTGGTCACAAACTTAAGGAACCAAAATTGTTCTGAACTATATTTTAGGGGCTTTTTAAAACCTACACCCAATCATAAGGGGCCTTTATGTCATTTTCTCTAACAAAATGTCTTGAGCAATTGTACATTTTGATTTTCTTCCTATTTAGATTTCTTTTTGCTTGCAATACATTTTCCTTTACAGCTTGTCTAGATGGTTGTTGTATCGTTTCATATTGTATCGTATTGTATTGTATTATAATATATCGTTTTAATATATACAATGTTTGGATAGATTGTATTGTTTGCTGTCATTTCATGATGTCATGCGCTAACAATATGAAGTATAAACTTGTAATATCATAAAGAAAAAGTACGAGATAGAATTATTATATAAAAAGGTAGAGTAAAGGATAAAATATGATTATTTAATAATAAGGAAGGGCAAGATGAAAGGAAAAAAATAAGGTAACGACGCAACTACTCCACATCGGTCGTTCCAAAAAGTGACACTTTTCATCGTTACGTAGCGACGGATTTAACAATACGATATTATAAATTTTAAGTAATAATCAAAATAAATATTATATTTAAAGTAATAATACGATATAATACAACAGGTAGCGATCATCCAAACAAGCGGTTAGGGAAATATCTATGATGCAAAAAAAAACAAAAAGGAAAGAAAGAATAGAACCACATATATCGGACCATTATCTAGGACTCTTAAAATACTAGTTCTAATTAAAACCTAATACTCAACCGTTTTAATTTACGTGAACCTATTTGACTGGGCACGTAGTTTAAGAAAAGAAAGAAGACTTTTGAATTTGTAGTGTAAAATGAGGCACATATATTTTGTTTGACTATAAATCATTGCATAAAGGTAAATTGTTTTCAAATAAAAAAATTAATTATTTTTTTGACACGAATTAAAAAGGAAATAGGTTCACATGAATTGAAACGGGGAGTATATATTTCCAAATTCAGGCGAAGAAAAAAGGTGTTACAAAACGAAGAGCCTTTAACTATTTACCAGAATAGTCATGTCATATTGATGCCCTTGTGCCTAAACTAATTAGTGAACGAATGAATATTGAATAAGACGATGTTTTTTTCTAATATCTGGCAGGAGTATAATCCCTATTGTTTGGGTGGCTTTGCTCTAGTTTTCACCAGCGTATAAGCAAATTCAATACCTGGACTTGTGATCCCCAAAGCAGGGAAAAGGCACAAAATACTTCCGACCATAGTCGTAATTATTATAATATACTTAGTGTAATCTCATAGTGTGATCTAGGTAAAATAATGTATGTGTAAATCTTATCTTTATCTTGTGAACGTAAAAAAATTATTTTCAATTGGCTCAAGAAAATAACCGTATTTCTAAATACACATATTCTTTACAAAGGTCCTCTTACCTCCGGATTATTGTAATAATCCTTTTGATCAGAATTCAAGCATTTCTCTGTAATATAATATTTTGAATTGATTTTTTCTCTTTCTTTGACAATAGGAACAAATAATAAGTGTAGATACTAAATTCAAGATGTAACTTGCTTATATTTATGTTTTTCAAAAACTCGATTTTAGGTAATAAAACGCAGACACCGCTCTCATAACCAGGATCTTTGATTGTGTTTAATAAATTTTAGTTTTTTCCTCCAACTATTTCCAAAACAACAGGATGTAACTTCATTAAGTTATAGTAATATTTAGTATCTGCAATAATAAATCACTTGTTCATTTGATCAAAAAGAAAAGATAATTTGAACAAAAGTGCCCTACTCAAGCCTCTCACTGTTGTTTACCCAAATTGTTCAACCCAGTGTTAATAGTCTATTTCCATTGGATTTGTCACGTTAATTTTGAAGGCTAGCCTCATACATGAAAATCCAATTGAAGGGTTAGTATTTTTATGGAAGTAAATAATACTTTAGATAAATTTTTCGTTTTTATTTTTCCGGAATGGTGCAATTTACTTTTTAATTGGATGGAAATTATATTTCTGTGCTAGGATAACCAAATAATAACAATGAACGAAACTTGTGATCTTGGTCCACAGAAGAACACAATTAGGGCCCATTTGGTTGGCTGGGTCGAGGGATTAAAATCAATCAAAGGATTTTGTGGAAGTTACGCCGTATACCTCTATCTACATGGCTTCTTTACACTCTATATTCTAAAGTTAAAAATACTTAAAATAATTACTTTATATAACTTTTTTATCCTAACAGTCACGAATATATAGGATAATATACTTAAATGTAGCTATTTACCTCTCTCCAATCAAAGTCCATTTTTCAAGTTTATCATATTCCTAGAAAACACGTTACCTTGCACAATACAAACTCTTCAAAGTAAGGGAATTAAATATGCATTTCATAATAAATAGTTGTGTA
This sequence comes from Nicotiana obtusifolia, assembly GCA_002018475.1. Classification (NCBI taxonomy): domain Eukaryota; kingdom Viridiplantae; phylum Streptophyta; class Magnoliopsida; order Solanales; family Solanaceae; genus Nicotiana; species Nicotiana obtusifolia. The sequence goes on from MCJB01050530.1 coordinate 199,525, forward strand.
AGGCAAAATCGGGTTTTTCATAAAAGGATCAATCGAGGTTGAATCTCGAGGTTGAACCTCGGGACCGGTTACTAGACCGACAATCATTTGACCGGGCAAACCTATATCGAGGTCGAATCATTTGACCGATGTTCGGACCGATGCGTGATGTCAACACCAAAAACCGGATGATCGATGCTCGAACCATTGACCGAGCATCGAAGTCGGGACAGAGTCAAGGCCAGATTCGATATGGCGATCGATAGGCCATCCCGAGTTTGACCCCATCGATATGCCCGTTGCGTTCGCTGCCGACCTGTGATCAAAGGTCAGCGACACTGCTCAGAGCTGTTCATGGCACGTGGGGTCCTCACCTAACCTGCAGTACATCCATCAAATCTACAGAACCTTCACCAAACGTGTATGAGTTCTACCAACTATACAAGGACACTGAAATGATTGAAAGAGACACCACGTGGGCAACCAGGGGGGGTAGATTTTTTCCTATATATATGTATTAATGCACTGGGTTGGGGGACACGTTTTTTTTTGAGCTGAAAACAAGAAACAAAAGGCAATATATTGATAACCTAGTTTTGCAATTGGAATCTCTCTCTCTCAAGTATTATATCCTTTCTCTCTTATCGTATACTTGTTTGCAATCGAATTCGTCACTTACTTATCGTTTCCCACGCTCAAAATTCAATTGATTTGTTTCCAATTTTTGGGGCAAACAGTTTGGCGCCCACCGTGGGGCCTAGGTAATTGTGGCAATTCGATACGAAACTCTCAATCGTACACCGCGTTTTCTCTTTCTTTCTCTCCTTTGCAAAACACAAAAAATATATACATATCTATACCACACAAAAAAGAT
>MCJB01050531.1:14773-44668 GCA_002018475.1 Nicotiana obtusifolia
ATAATACAGATTCTGATGATTGTAATAACTGTGATCAGAATAATTGTTCTTGTGATACTATGGATTTTTATAAATTACAATCCCAATTTCAAGATTTTGATATTAAACCATTACTTCTGATAATATTTTAGAATTATTAAAGGAAGTCAATGATAATGATCTTAGAACAAAGATTATTAACATGGCTTCTATTTCTTCAAATTTGGCAGATAAGCCAGTTCAAAAGAAAAGGGACATATTAGATGAAGCTCCATATTCTTTTGCAGAAGTTTAAAGAAGGCTTTTATTAAAAAATGAGCCAAAAATTTCTGGCCACAATTCTTCAATGGATGATTTAAAAATTGAGATTGAAAAATTGAAAAACGAGATTAAGTCTCTAAAACAAAATCAGATGATTTTAGATCATCGAGTTTCTCAAATTGAGAATTCTTCTTCTACTGATTTACCTATTGATAATAAGAAAAAGGGTATTTTACAATCAGAAAATGATTTTGAAGATATTTCAGAATTTTCTAAACAAATTATTTTAAATCCAAAATATGATATGTTTCTTGGAATGATGCAATTACTTACTGCTCATAAGTGGTATGTGAAATGTACTATTCTAATTGATAATGATTTTTCTGTAACAGACACTGCTTTGATAGATAGCGGTGCCGATATTTCTTGTATTCAAGAAGGGTTAATTCCAACCCGATATTTTCATAAGACTTCGCATAATATTAAGTCTGCATCAGGAGATAAAATGAAGATAGAATATAAACTTCCTAATGCTTATGTTTGTCAGCAGAAGGTTTGTATTCCTCATTTCTTCATACTGGTAAAAGACCAGTTATACCCTCATATTATATTAGGAACGACTTTTATAAAGGCTATTTACCCATTCACTAGGGTTGATGAAAAGGGATTCGATGCTGTTTATAATAACAGAAAAATCTCTTTTAATTTTATTACAGACCCAGTCACCCGTGACATCAATGCTTTAATTAATATGAAGCATAGTCATATGAAATACTTGCAGTATGAAATTTACAGCATAGCTGATACATTAAATTCAGCTAAAGTTCAGGAAAAGATCAAATTGATCTCTGAACAATTTGGTATTTCTATTTGTGCTGACCGTCCAAGCGCTTTTTGGGATAGGAAAAAGCATGTGGTCTCTCTTCCTTATGAAGACTCCTTTTATGAAGAAAATATTCCGACGAAATCGAGACCCTGCCAAATGAACTCTGAATTAGTAGAGTTTTGCAAAAAGGAAATTGACAGTCTATTGCGGAAAGGTCTAATAAAACCTTCTCAATCACCTTGGTCATGTACAACTTTTTATGTTAATAATGCTGCTGAAAAGGAACGAGGGATTCCTAGATTAGTTGTAAATTACAAGCCTTTAAATAAGGTTTTAAAATGGATTAGATACCCGATCCCTAATAAAAAGGATCTACTTTCTAGATTATATGATGCCAATATATTTTCCAAATTCGATTTAAAATCAGGATATTGGCAGATTCAGTTATTTAAAGAGCATACTTATAAAACTGCCTTTAATGTTCCTTTTGGGCAATATGAATGGAATGTAATGCCCTTTGGTTTGAAAAACGCACCTTTAGAATTTCAAAAAATTATGAATGATATTTTCAATCCTTATATAGATTTTATTATTGTTTATATAGATGATATTCTGGTTTATTCAAAAACTCTAGAATTGCATTATAAGCATTTAGACATTTTTAAGAAAATTGTCGTTCAAAATGGTTTAGTTATATCAAAACCAAAAATGAGTTTGTTTCAAACTAATATTCGTTTTCTTGGTCATCATATTTGCCAGGGTAAAATTACGCATATTCAGCGTGCTATAGATTTTGCGTCAAAATTTCCTGATGTAATTACTGATAAAACTCAACTTCTGAGATTTCTTGGTAGCTTAAACTATATCTCTCCTTTTTATAAAAATATGTCTCGAGATCTTGCTCCTTTATATGATAGGTTAAAAAAAGATTATAAATCTCCTTGGATTGATAGTCATACTGAGATATTTAAACAGGCAAAGAAGAAAGTCACAACTCTTCCATGTTTAGCCTTGGCTAATCCATTATGGAAGAAGATTATAGAAACTGACGCTTCTAATACCGGCTTTGGGGGTATTTTAAAACAGATTAACCCTCACGACAAAAAAGAGTATCTGATAAGGTACTACTCAGGTAAATGGACCGAGGCCAGTCCAGAAGAAATATGCTACTGTGGCTCATGAAATGCTTACTATTGTTAAGTGTGTTTTAAAATTTCAGGATGATTTATATAATCAAAAGTTCTTGATAAGAACTGATGCACAAGCTGTTAAATTTATGTTTAATAAAGATTTTAAGCATGATGCTTCAAAAATTATATTTGCTAGATGGCAAGCACAATTAGCGCCATTTGATTTTGATATAGAATATAAAAAGGGAGTTGATAATTCCCTTCCTGATTTTGTATCACGCGAATATCTAAATGACAAATATAATTTGGTCTAAATATAGGATGAGCCAGCAATGGCCAAAATCTTCCTCTGATAGGGGAAGAGGAAAAGGAAATTACGGCAACTATAGAGGCCGTGGAGGAAAGAGTGGTTATACTACTCCCATCATACAAAGAGGTGAAAAAACCCTTATAAATGAGAAGATTTCTCAAGAAAGAGGAGAATCTTCCTCTCAATCAATTAATATGGAAGATATTCCAAAAGATAGCCCGTTATACGAGCAGTTACAGGCATATTTGGCCTCGCAAAGAACTCCGCAAGGTAATACTTATGCGGCTATGGCAGTTGATAACCCTGATGATATCCGGAGTTATGAAAAGGTAGTAAAAAGGGAAATGATATTTCCTTTAGAAAACCAAGATTTGCAATGGAAAGACGACCCTTGGAAGATACTCCAAAGGTATTTAATTGAGAAGTTATACTTCCCTGGAAAGTCATACAAAACTCGTTCATATTACGAGAACATTCTGAAAAGTTCAGGCAGTGCCGAGATTCAGCACTTTTATGGTCATAACCATGAAACGAATACTATAAGCTTCTCAAAATTGATCATTAAGCAGATTATATCTGCTAAAGAGTGGGGAACGTCTACAATGAAAGAACATTAGGTTATACTTGACAATAAGCAATAATTCAGTTATACTTATTGGGATCATATCCAAGCTTTCTCAGATGTGCTTTATTATTATAACAGGCACAGGCTTGGTTTATTAAAATATGTCCCAGAATATACTTGGAAAGATTCCAAATTAGTTCTTAAATTGGTGGTCATACCACGGTCCGACGATAGATATATTGCCGGCATTTTATAAGAAATTATATGATGAATGGTTACAGTTATCTCCAGATCTGGACACATTATTCAAACAAAAACATACATGTTGGCCTGAGAAAATAGGTCAAATTTATTTCTTTTTGGAATTTTCTATTCCATGGATTCACAAATAGATCCCAGAAGTCGGTTATACCGAAGAACAAATTCCCTGTTTATACCGGATATATTTTAACAATTTCTGGGACAAAATGATGAAGATTGACCCAAACACCAACCAGATGCATGGACAAGAGACTATCGATAATATCAAGGCTGCAATAAACACTTATAAGGAAAAGGCTAAAGAAGCCATGATGGAAGATATTTCTATTAAATACATTGCTAGAAAGATCAATTTCCAGCATAATAATAAAGAGCAGATGGTTGAAGAATATCTTAAAGATGTTCGAAAGACTTTACTATTAGAAATGGACAAATCAGATACTTCAATAAAGAGTAATACAGGACATTCCTGTAATAAAGATGATACTTTGACCAATAATTCACAAAGTGAAGAGTCTGCAAAAAGTGTAGATCTTTCAGAGGTAGAAGATTTTCTACAAAAGCTAAAAGGCAAAGAAACAAAGAAATAATCAGAGAAAATTATGGACCCCACAAGTTATACTCAGGGGACAAATCAAAAGGAAGACGCCACAAGTCATAGTCGTGGAACCCAAGACAGCAATACCTGTCACTGTACACTGATAGGTGTACTATAAATTACTGTAAAAATACTGTACAGAGATTCTTCTTTTCTCTTTAAACAGAGGCCTCCGCCTCATTTTTTAGGCATCAGAAATTTTTCATTTTTCTCTTCTTCTCTGTAGTTTTACTCTGCCTTCTCTCTACAATCCGAGACAGTTTTGTAAAGTTTTGATTTTCAAATTTTTGTACAGAGAAATAAAAAATCGTCCAAAGTTTGGGCAAAGGGCTTATCTCAGGTACTTAAATTTCTGTTTTTCTTTCTTCTTCTGCACCTCCGATGGCCGGGCTTATAGCCGGCTAAATCCATATCTATGTTAAATACTATACTTCTTAGATTCATATTCTCGATGAACTAGACTCTATTAAAATCAAGAGACTCTAAATATGAATAGTTAACTTATATTATGTAATCTTTAGCTTGGTTCCGAGATGGTGGTATGGTCGTGCTATGAACTGCAGACTTCGATTTTCCTTAGTGGCTACGTGTAGCGTCTGGTGAGAGGCCGTTTATTTGAGTTGTTTAAGGCCGTATAATCCCAGTGAATCCTTCGGGGTATCCTACACACATAGTCTGAAGTCACCGCAGTACTTAGTTACTGACAGGCCCCTTGCTTGGGTAAAAGGTTTACCATACAGCTAATTATTTACATAATTATAAGGCTAAAGATTCATATCATAGAATGCCTTAATTTTGATTTTTGTTTGATAACAAGGGTGCAAATTTGATTAAGGTCTATTATCGTCGAGCGGACTACCGCCAGCACCGACCGATGGTATAATAATAATAATAATAATAATAATAATAATAATAATAATAATAATAATAATAATAATAAGAAGAAGAAGAAGAAGAAGAAGGAGGAGGAAATTATTGCTCTCTCCACTTTCTCTAGGGCGATATGGCGAAATAGCGGCTTCCATGGACGTGCAACCCTTTCCCCAGCCTCAAGCTGTGGGAGAGACGAACCCTAGCCTTAAAACCAATACATATGATTCATTAATCACGTCAAAATCCCAACCAGTAACCAAAACAATCCTTATACCTGTCCAACATGTTCGTGGACAGCTTATGACGCAGTTTTCGTTTAAGGAACTGGACGAATATGCAGTTGAAGAAGGTCTTCACCAAGCTGTGGTGATGAAGCTCTTATATGGTGCTCCTGATTTGCAGGAAATTTGGAATATGATTCCAGCAAAAAATTAGGATTAAAGGTCGCTGCTTGATTGGCTTGCTCGCGTTTCGGCAACTGTTGATTCGTTGTGATGCCTATGAAGATTTTGTAACAGTTCTTCAAAGCAGGTTGGTTATTAACAGTATAAAGGAAAACAACATCAATATCGTACATTCCCATGGTCTCAAGAGTACAACCCTAAGGTGGAGACGTCAAAACAGTGGCATGGGTGTCGTTTCCAGATTTGCCGACGAACCTGTTTGCCAAGAAACCTTTACTGTCAATCGCATCAGCCATAGACAAATCCACATAAAATAGGACAAGGCCTAGCATAGCTAGGATTAAGGTAGTTCTTGATCTCCTTGACAAGCATCCCAAGAATATGAAGTTACAATTTATTGATGAGAAGTCTGGTAAAGTTATTGAGCATGTACAAGAGTTTGTGTTTGATAATCTTCCATTATATTGCAGTATTTACAAACGACGAGGACATGCTGATGAAGAGTGTCGTTCATTGATCAAAAGAATTAGAGGGAATAGCAATATGCAATAGGAAGAAGAACTGGATGATGGCCAAAACATAGAGAAGTATCAAGAAGATTTGAGGAAGTAGTTGGATGAAAAGAAAAAGGTTGTTGATGTGTCATATACTCCTAATGGAGGTGATCGTGTGACTGAGCAGTAGGTTGCAGGTTGAATGGGCTTGCACTCAACAAAATCTAATGGTGCAATTGTTCTAGTTGCTGAAGCCCTTGCTAGGGTTGCTCAGGACTTGAAGACTGCAGAAAATGCTGTGGTTGATCGAGTTTCAGCTGGAGTTCCTAAAAGTTCAGGTGCTGTAAAACTATTGAACCTGGGAATCTTTAGCAGATGGTGGATGATACTACATTAGCTGGAGCTGATCGAGCAAACACTGCTACGAATAATGCACCAGTAGCAGTGGCAGGATATGTTGAAAAAGCTGAAAAACAACCACGTTATTGTAGACTCAAAATTGGAGGCTAATGTTGCATTGAATGCAACTGGTAATCGACCTACTGTTGGGGTTGTCAAAGCTACTGCTACACATGTTGATCTAGCTGAAAAACTAGCAGGATGTGATCGACCTACTACTGCTAAAGGTGAACCAGCTGAAAATTCAGCAGGTTACAAAGCTAATGTTGTGAATGAGGAGGCATGAACATGTAGGTTTTGAGTCTTTGGAGTGTGTAGATGCTACAGCTTGTAAGGATGTGCATATGGGAGCTAAACTTCAAGATCCAGCTGGAGTTGTGCATGCTACTACTAGGGCAATGAAACCTATTGTTGCATTGAATTCAATTAGTGATCGAGCTGCAATGAAGTTTTATAATTCTATGGTTAAAAGTGTTGCCCAGTTGGAGGTAGCTGCTGCACAAAAATCTGAATTTCATGCAGTGCAAAATGCAAAAGCTGGAGATTGGTCCGTGGTGCATCGACCAAATCCATCTCCAAGCAAAATGATTGATCTAGTTCATACAATCTACCGTGGATGATGTTGGGAAGAAGGAGCAGCAGTTTGAACGTGAGGCAGCCTCAAAAACCAACCAGCAACAGTCACCAAGCAGTGGAAAACAGCAGCAGCTATCAAAAAATACAGGTGCTCTAATGAATGTCTTAAAAGACATCGTTCTTGTTGACGATCCAAAAGCAGTGGCAGCTACAGCTGCACCTACACCAACACTTCATATCTCCAATCCAGATTTAGCTAAAATGATAAAGGATTCCCAGACAACTATGTTGATGCGTACCAGTTCAAAGGTTAAGGCACCATTGGTTACTTTGAATACCTCTATTTGGAGTTATTTGGTGAGCAAGCGGGTGATTGCGGACATCAGCTACTATCTACATATGTGACAAGTGCCCGTAAGACTTGGGCTGATCAAGTAGAAGAATATGAAGAAGATGATGTTGACAGCATTCAAGATGATAATGCACAAGATGCTGATTCACCAACACACTCAGGTAATGATCTTTATCTAAAAAACAGTAAAGCAAAGGATGAGGCAGTTGTGGCTCAAAAAGGGGACAAGCAGATCTCAATCTCATCTTCTAGCTTGCCAAAGAAGAGAGATTTGAGTCCAAATGATGTTGGTTTTTGTACCTTCTGGGCAACAACAAATGATCATTGCTGCAACAAGTTTGAAGGAGATTGAAGTCGCATCTATGCACAAGCAGTTGCTACTGGAGGTACAAGTGAAACGGCTGCAAAATACAATTTGACACCTACAAATATCCTCCATGCTCTTGTTTCTCATGCTATGGATACTTTAAGACCTCTTGATAATCCAAGGAATGAGCAAGGAGCACTAGCGTCCGGATACAATCCTATTGAAGCATTTAGTGTGGATATGAGCCAAGGTTTCTATGAAGATGGAGAAGAGGAAGAACTTCTAGATGCATCATTTGCCAATGTAGCTAGGGCATAAGATCTTTCACCTAGACACTTGAGAAGTGGTTCCAACAAAAGCAAGAAGAAGGCACATGAGAGACAACATAGTTGGGATGGTAAGGTGACACAAGGGACTGCCATTAGGCAACTCCCAATAAGGGTTGCAAAGCAAAAAGGAGATGCCCCTGCCACCTCCACAAGGTGCAATAGATCCAAGAAGAAGTGATGAAGTTTGATGATTTTTTGAATATATTTGAAGAGGAAGACAAGGAGATACAAGTTGAAGAACTCACAAGCTTGAAGAAGAAGGGGCAAGATTCTAATTTCTACTTCATCCTATTTTATCATTTTATTAGTATCATCATATGTAATATCATCACAGAGTGTGTTATAAACTCTGTGATGATCATAGAGTATCTAATACTTTCTAGTTCTTATTTCTTACATGCTTGCTAGTAGATGAGGTTGTTCATACCTCAATAGGAATTGTAAGGTAAGGTCTAGCCCAGTAAGTGTTTGCTATATGTCCTAGGCCTTTGGGAAGAACCCAAACGGCTATTAGATCATTCGCTCTCGTGAGACTTTGCCGGTAGCCATCATGAGGCTGCTATCATGAGCCAATGGAGGCGCACAAGGATTATTATATAGCCAAGGGAATAGAGGCAACACTAATATAGCTTTTAGCCCCCTTACTTGTACTCTTTCTTTGTGATTTTTCTTCTTATTATTATTAATGAAAATAGCTATTAGGCAGCCTGCCTAGTATTATAATTTGCTAAAAAATAGCCAATAAGACCTATTGCGGCATGCATCCCGATCCACATAATAATAGAAATAATAAGCCAATAAGGCCTGCTGCGTCGTGCAGCCCGTTTCAAATAACACTCTCTCAACATGGCTCTTAGGCCTACCTCAATCATCAACCTCTCAAGTCTCAAGGGCTCACATTCTCATATCACTCAGCCCAAATAGTACCACTTATAGGAAGTAACAACAACGTGTGATGTAACAACAAATAATAAACAGAGACCAAGATACGATACGCAAATGAAGAATCATGACTGGGTGTATAATTACAGTTAAAAAAATAACCCAAAACAACAGATATGGCCTCATTAGGTCTCAGCCAAATAATCACATAGCCGAAACATGATTTCTAGCATAAATCACAACTTAGATAATCAAACAAGTAGGAAGAACACGGATATCACAGCAAAACAAGTCCGATAATAGTCTAAAAGTCAACTCTGATCATGATTACCCAGGAGCACGCCCGCACGCCCGCACGCCCGCACGCCCGTCACCTAGCATGTGCGTCACCCCAATACATATCATATAGCATAGTTTCCAAGGTTAAATACCCTCAAATCCAAGTTTAAATATATTACTTACCTCAAACAAGCCAAATCCAATATCGAGTAAGCCAAACGATTCTCCAGAAACACCTTTCCGCGTGAATCAACTTCCAAACGGCTCGAAACTAGGAAAAAGGACCTCAAATACATCAAAAATGCCAAAGGAAACAAACGTAAACAGGTCGAATCTTTAATCAAATACTCAAAGTCCACCAAAAAGTCAACCTCGAGCTCGCACCTCGGAACCCGACAAAACTTACAAATTTCGACAACCCATTTGAATACGAGTCCAACCATACTAATTTCACTCAAGTTTGAATCCGAATCGATGTTCAAATCTCAAATATTCACTTTAGAAATTTTTGACAAAAGCACCCAATTTCTCTTCTAGAATCATCAAATTAAATGCCAAAATCGAAGATGGAATCGTGTAATATAATCAAACGGAGTCAAGAGTACTTACCCTAATTCATGTGGTGAAAATCCTCTCCAAAATAGGCTAAAACCGAGATTTAAATCCCAAAATGTGATAAAATGAACCAAACCTCGAATTATATACATTCTGCCCAGGCATTATCGCATATGCGAAAAACTAGCCGCTTCTGTGGTGTCGCATCCATGACAAAATTTCTGCTCCTGCTGTACTCACTGAAGCCTCGACCAACCGCACCTACGGACCTATTTCCGTTTCTGCGACATCGTAGGTGTGAGCCTCTATCCACTTATGCGTAAGCTCCCAACTAAACTACCATCCGCTTCTACGAACAAAATTCTACTCTTGCGGACTAACAGATGCGCCCAGCATTTCGCTTCTGCGATTTTCCCTCATCCAGCATTTTTTTGCTTTTGTGCCCACATGACCGCATCTGAGTCACCGCACCTGCGCCCATAACACCTCAGGTGCGACCACTCCAGATTCAGCAAAGACCAGCAACCACACAAGAAGGAAAAATGGTCTGAAACACGTCCGTAATTCACCCGAGCCCCTCGAGACCCCGTCAAAACATACCAACAAGTTCCAAAACATAACACGGACCTACTCGAGGCCTCAAATAAATCATAACAACATCAAAACTACAAATTGCAACCCAAATCAAACTTAATAAACTTTTAAATGTTTAACTTCCGAAACTCGTACTGAACCATATCAAATCAATTCGGAATGGCCTCAAATTTTGCATACAAGTTTCAAATGATATAACGAACCTATTCAAACTCCTGGAATAACAATTTAAACTCGATATCATCAAATTCACCTCCCGGTCAATCTTATGACCTTCCAAACCTTCAAATTGCCAACATTCACCAAGTAGTGTCAAAATTTTCTAGAAACATCCAAATGTCAATCCGGGCATATGCCCAAGTTTAAAATCAACATCCAGACCCAAAAGAATCATTAAAACTCTGATCTGGGGTCAAACACACAAAAGTCATACTTGGTCATCTCTTCCATCTTAAAGCTTCTAAAATGAGCATCATTTTTCCAAATTAATCCTAAATCACTCGAAAACCAAAATCGATGATACACATAAGTCATAATACATCATACGAAGCTACTCATGCCCTCGAACCACCAAACAGAATATAAATCCTCAAAACGATCGGTCGGGTCATTACAATTTGCTAGATCTAGCGCAAATGAATCATATACTAGAGTTAATGAGCTAACAAAGACCAAAGAATTGTCAAGGGAGTTTACAGGTGTAACGGTACTCTAGTTGTACAAAAATAAAATATATTTAGCCTTAAGGAAGTAGTTTGGAGTTGCTATTCCATCAAAATATCTCCTACTCATCTCATTGCAAACACACCAAAAAATACAGAAAGGAATTAATTTTCAGATTTTCCTGATGGATTTACCAACTTTCTAGTTGTTCCAGTTCAAAAAGGCTTCCTTTAAACTCTCAGGCATTACCTAATTCATCCCAAAAAGGGACAAAAATATATTTTGTAGATATGCTGAAATTGGGTAGTGAAGTAAAAGATGTCTGGTGGTTTTTGGGTTTTGCATGCACATGTAGGATCTGTCAGTTAAGTGGAATCATCATTTGGTTAAGTTGTTCTGAGTCAAGCATGCTTCATTAAGTGCTATCCAACTAAAATAGATCACCTCTAGGAGTGCTTTTGTTCTCCATATAAGCTTCAAAGGCCAATTGTCCACTATTTTATTCTCACACAATAGAATAAGTACCCCGCTTTAACTGAATATTGACCATCTTGTTCTACCCCCATCTTAAGGTGTATGCTAATTGATCATTAGTGGTGAGATTTCCCAATCTACCCATCATGTTGAGTAACTCTTCAATTTCCTAGTCTTGCATAATTTTTCTAAAGATTGGGTTCCAAGAGATTCCTTCTCTGTTTTGGGAGATGAAGGAATCATGGTTGGTGAATATAAGGAATTGGTTGGGATATTCCTCCTGCAATGTTGTGTCACCAAGCCATTTATTTTTTCAGAACCTAATGTTTTGTCCATTCCCAGGTCTGAAGCTGCAGTTTCTGGAGAACTCTTCCCATAATTTGGTGATATTTTTTCCAAGGACCAAGACCATGTTGTGCTCTTGAAGTTTTGGTACACTAATGATTGAGTGATCTATGCTTTCCAGTTACTTCTTTCCGCAATGTTGGGCCTTCATGACTATATCTACATAACTATTTCATCAACATACATTTATTATGAACAGCTAAGTTCCTGATGCATAGACCTCCCATAGTCTTAGGCTATGTAACCTTTGCCCACTTAACCAGATGAAACCTATGATCTTCAATGTTTCCTTCCCAAAGGAAGTTCCTCTTTAACCTATCCATTTGTTGCAAAAAAAATTTTATGTATAGTGAACAGAAACATAATGTAGGTTAGAAGTCTGAAACACTACTGTTGAGTGCCAACCTACCTCCCATGTATAAATTCTTTCCAAGTATCCAGCTGTTTCTCAACCTTTTTTATGATACCATTTCACACTTTATAGGATCTGAACTTTGCACCCAATGGTAGGCCCAAGTAAGTTGCTGGAAAAGTTCCTATTCTGCAACTAAGTATTCCTGATTGATTCTCCAAATTGTCCACTTTATTAAATGATGTTTTTCAGTATATTAATATGAAGTTCTAACAATACCTGAAAATAAGAAGTGTTAGATTCAGGTATTGCACCTGTGAGTTCTCAACTCCATAAAATAAAAGGGTGTAATCTTCATAAAGCATATGAGAAACAATGATGACATTTCCCGGAGCTTTCCCCACATCAAACCCTCTTATCCATTGTAAGCTTTTGGCTCTGTCCAGCATGTGACTCAGACCCTCCATGGCCAACATGAATAGATAAAGGGGAGAGAGGATCCCCTTGTCTCAATCCCTTTTTAGGGAAAATATCCAACAAGGCTTGAGTTGAACAATATTGAGTATTTTATTGTTTTGATATAGAATTATTTCCACCTAATCCTGTCACGATTAAAAATCCAACTAGTCGTAATGGCACCTAACCCAACATGCTAGGTAAGCCAATTAACAATCAACACAACTCAAATGAGAATAATAAGAGTAAACGAGTCAAATAACTGAATTTCTATACAAACTCCCAAGGAATGGTAGTACAAATCATGAGCTTCTAAGACTTAGAATTTACAGAGCTGGTATAAAATAAATACATCATATATTCGAAATATACATAAACAGATTTGCAAATCTAAAGCTACCTAGGACAAGTGGTAGTATAACCGGAACGCAGGTACATCTTCATTTCTAGTTTCCACCATACACAGCAACATCAACTCCAAGATCTGCACAAAAGGTGCAGAAGTATAGTATGAGTACAACCGACCCCATGTACTCAATAAGTAACAAACCTAACCTCAGGTTGAAGCAGTGAAGAGCTCTAAAGATGGTCGGAGTCCAACACCAATAGCCAATATTAACTCAAATAATATAATGAAGGCAGTAAAAATGAAAACTCAAAGATATTATGCTCAGCTCATTCACAATTATGAGAAACTAGACATGCTTTTCAGGTATAACAGTCCAAGTCCAAATCATACCACTAGCATTAATTAAACTTGAGTTTATCAAAAGATCGGTATTTATTTCCAATTTCCCAACATCAAATAAGAATCTTCGTTTACCAGTTAGCATGAGAAAAATATGTCTCTCTATATGTCAAATATACATGTCAAAACATCAATGTCACATCACCGACTAGCATGAGAAAAATGCATCTCTATGACTACATGTCAAATATATGTGTCAAGTAAATTATTTCATAGAGATAGCATCAACTACTCTCACTCTCAGTCCACTCAAGATGTCTAGCTCAATGGTCCCACTCCATCACACACACATAATAACTCAGCATTGTACGGGTGCCTAGCCCAAAAGCCCCTCAGGAAAGCACGTGTATATATATCATTGTGCCTACGCTCATTCCTGGTATGTCAGACTCCGGAGGGGAGGATCCTGCCCAAGCGCTAATCAAAAGTCAACATGGCATGTTGCGGTGTGCAGCCCGATCCACATAATAATAATAATAATAATAATAATAATAATAATAATATAATAATAATAATAATAATAATAATAATAATAATAATAATAATAAGAAGAAGAAGAAGAAGAAGAAGAAGAAGAAGCTAATAAGGCATGTTGCGGCGTGCAGCCCGATTCATATAATAATAATAATACCACTATGGCCTGCTGCGACGTGCAACTCGATCCACATAACACTGTCTCAACATGGCTCTCAGGCTCACCTCAGTCATCAGCCTCTCAAGTCTCATGGGCACACAATCTAATATCACTCAGCCCAAACGGTACCATATACGGAAAGCAACAACAACGTGTGATGCAACAACGAAAAATAAACATATACTGAGATATGATATGCAAATGAAGAATCATGACTGAGTGTGTAATTACAGTTAAATCAAATAGCCCAAAATAACAGAAATAGTCTCAATAGGTCTCAACCAAATAATCACAAAGCCTAAACATGACTTCTAACATGAATCACAGCTCAGATAATCAATGAAGCAGGGAGAACACAGATATAACAAGATATAACAGAAAAGCAAGTCCAGTAATAGTCTAAAAGTCAACTTGAATCATGATTACGCCGGTGCACGCACATATGCCTGTCACCTAGCATGTGCGTCACCCCAATAAATCTCATATAACATAGTTCTCAAAGGGTATTTACCCTCAAATCCAAGTTTAGATATATTACTTACCTCAAGCAAGCCAAATCAAATACTGAGTAAGCCAATAGATACTCTAGAAATGCCATCAAGCGGAAATCAACCTCCGAACGGCTCGAAACTAGCAAAAAGCAACTCAAAAACATCAAATAATGCCATAGGAAACAAACCCACGATAATGATTGAATCTTTAATCAATTACTCAAAGCCTACCAAAAAGTCAAACCGGTGCCCGTACCACGAAACCCGACAAAACTCATAAATTCCGACAACCCATTCAATTACGAGTCCAACCACACTAATTTCTCTCAAATCTGACTCCAAATCGATGTTCAAAAGTCAATTATTCACTTTATGAAAGTTTAGACAAAAACCCCCAATTTCTCATTCGAAATCATTAATCAAATACCAAAATCGAAGATGGAAGCATGAAATATAATCAAATCCGAGTAGAAAGTACTTACCCCAATCCATGTGATGAAAATCCTCCCCAAAATCGGTCAAATCCGAGCTCCTCAACTCAAAATGTGATAAAATAACTCAAGGATCCGAAATAGAGTACTTATAGGTCTGCTCCAAGAAGACCCTTCGCAATCGCGGGAATTCCTTCGCAAATGCAAAGCACAAAGTCATAGCTCCAAAATTATTCTACGCGTTCGCGACATATTCCACGCGAATGCAATGTACTTCTCAGCTAAAACTATGCGAATGCGAAGATATAATCCTCCAACTACCAGCTCAACTCTATGCGAACACGGTTACACTAACACGAACGCGACTCTCAAGCCTCACAAAGCTACGCAAATGCGATTACCCAACCGCGAACGCGATGAACAAAATACCCAAATCCCATAATACACTAAGCGATCGCGTCCTCATCTTTGCGATCGGGAAGATGAACTAAAACACCAGAAATCAACAGAACACCAGTAGCGCATGCAACTCCGAAATGGTCCGAACCACCCCGAAACTCACCCGAGCCCCTTAGGACCCCGTCCGAACATACCTAAAAGTCCCAAAACATAACACGAACCTACTCAAGACCTCAAATTTTCCATAACAACATCAAAACTCCGATCCGGAGTCAAATACACAAAAGTTAAACTTGGTCAACTCCTCCAACTTAAAGTTTCTAAAATGAGAATCATTTTTCCAAATAAATTTTGAATCAACCGAAAACCAAAAACGGTGATACGCACAAGTCATAATACATCATATGAAGCTACTCATGACCGTGAACCAGTGAACTAGATGTAGATGCTCAATACGACCGGTGGGATCATTATATTCTCCCCCACTTAAACATACGTTCGTCCTCGAACGTGCTAAGAGTCGTACACAAGGCCATCAAATCACTATGTATATTCACCATGCACATACCCATGGGTGATTCCACATCACCCAAAACCATGTACGCCTGACAACACAACGTAATTGAAAATCTTTACGTCAACCTTATTCCATAAATCTTGGAACCAAATTTCTAACATCCGTAATCCATTAAAAGACCCGATTCTCAGTTACATACACTGTATAGGTCGGAACAAGCTTGTATCGAATCCATAATCATAATTCAAGATGTAATCACATGATATACCATATAACTCAGATACTCATAACAATAACTTCCGGCCACAATACCTGCTCAACAACAAATCCGGTACCGGTAACAAAATTCATACCAAATAAAACCTTGTTCAAAACCTTTGTACACTGCCAATGGTGGAAGAAATACGCAAAAACTCATAACCACTCATTAAATCAACAAGTCATGGAGCTTTGTATCGGGCCCATAGCCAAATTACAAGTTGACTTCCTATATTATTCTTCAAAACATATCGTAATCAAATCTCATAGCACTCATTCCAGGTCCAGTGGCCTCATCTCATCAAATACAAGCTGCTCCACTGACTTGTCACTCCAATACTACCTAGAGCTACAAACCATGCACGAATAAGAAACAACTCAAATGTACCCAAAAGTGAAAAATGACTCAAATGAGAGAATCGTCCTGCAAGCTCAACAGATACCACCACAAGCGCAATAATATGAACCCATCACCCAAAGGAGAACCAAACCACATGAAATTAACACAAAAGATCATATCCCAACATAACTCCGCCGCGATGCTTGACGCAATCCAAAAACTAGTCCACATGAAATACCTCGAACAGTGATGCTCAAAATCAACAACCATAGGCAAATCAACAACAAACATATGAAGTGCATGACCATAACCATGGAGAATTGGATAGCACTACATACCACAAATAGGAAAGATCGTACCCAGGGTGCAACCAACCATTCAACACCCCAAGAACCATCTTGCTCGAATTCTACCACTAGATCCAAATAGAACCGTATCAAGTATGCAAAAGTTAATAGTCTCACAACCCATTGAAGAATAGAAGAGTAACACATGGAACATATCAGATATGAATGATATCAATTCTATCGAATGGTTGTTGCTCCCAAGCGCACACGCAAGTATACGTGGCCGACAAGTAATATAGGATTTGGAAGTCTAGATATCGTACCCACAGGGACTTATATCAACTACTCACTAACACACCAATATTGTTATTCCGTCAAGCTAAATTCGAGTTCAAGAGTTTAATTATGCTAAACTATAATTCTAAGTAATAACTACATTATCAAGTAACTAGTTGATTGTTGTTTATTCAGTAGAGACAAGTATTCTAGGGTTGTAATCGATTTACCAACCATATTGTGTTCGAATTAACTCTTCCTTTCATATAATTCACTCATGGTTGCTAATTAATCGATAAATGCTCTCATATCCTTCTCCCGAAGTACTACTCACCTATTCTCAATATATTAACGCCTATATTCCTATGAAATCAATCTATTAAGAAAGCATTAAGATCACGATATTTAATTAAGCACGGTGATTAGGTATATTCCTATCCTAACCACAAATCCGCTCCCCCTGAGGGTTAAGATCATGCTCTCTTCAACTCTTCTCTAATCTAAACATGGTTTTCCCTAGCATAGCATGGATAGTAAATAGAACCTAACTACTGGCCAGACAATTAAGTAATTAAACACAGAATTAAAGAAACAACCATATGTTTGTGAATTATAATCAAGGTTAAGTTAACGTTAAACAACAATATTCATGGCTAATCACAACCTCAGAACAATGAGTGTTTAGCCACTCATAATATAATCACACAATTGCATAAGTTTTGAATCAATTGGAAATACTAGAAAAAGATGAAGAAAACTGAGAATTCTCTGCTTCCTAACGATCCCGTGTGTGTGGTTTCCTCAAAAGTGGCGTGTCTCCCCTCAAAAAATAGGTTTTGTCTTGCTTTTATACGTGTTGGGTTAGGTCTAGGGCCGAAATAACCTTGTCCAGGGCGAATATGGATAAAATCACGTCACCGGCGCCCTGGGAAGCGCCAGGCGCCCCCCAGGGCGCTGCCTCAAATTGCCATTCTACCTCCAGTGCCACAGGTGGCGCCAGGCGCTGCCTGCGGCACCCAGATGCTCAATTCGTCCAGTTTTGTTCATTTTGGCTCAAATCTTGCGCGTTTCGCCCGCAATTGCCCCCGACTCATTCCTACACATAAAATCACTTCAAATTAATATAAATCATAGCATTTTACGTACCAATTCAGTCAAATATGAGGCGATATACATAGAAATATATATGATTTTAGCTAAACATCAACACCCCACACTTAGACTCTTGTTTGTCCTCGAGCAATGGGACTATCTAACAACCTCCCAACTACGTACAAACATCATATCATAGGAGAGCACTTGAACTTTTAACCACACGCTATACCCTTGACCACGATCAATACCGCACGCAAGCATGAACACACAATAATTCACATTCTTCCCGTTAAGCATACCCAAGTATAATACTTCAATTCAATATATTTCAACAACCTATTTGTCACCACCGAACCTCAAAAGTCGATTTGCAACCACTAAGCACCCTCAATTCATGCACTTACCCAACAAGAAAGTTTACAACATTACCAATCATTCATGAGATCATGTGCCCTTACCAACAAACAACAGAGTGAATATAGATAGTCCACACATTCAAATATGCTTTTGAATATAGATTAACTTCATCGCACAATTGAACAAAATTCGTCACTCTCACAAAGAATTCATATGCATCCCGTGGTCGTACCATAAGCTTGCCCGTAGTGTAGGTCTCTACTAATTTAAGCTAGCTAAATCTAGGATCAATTAGGACTTTTAAGGTTGTAATGTAGGCTAAGGGACGGGTAGGATATATTTAGAAATAGTGACTAACCCTCCTAAGCACTTTAATACACTACATTCGCAATTCAAGCACCTTGTCTTCTCAACCAATTCACTTGCCTTATACACATAGCCCTCTTTTTCCATTAAGCACTTATATATTTCCACTAGCACAAATCAATAAGAATTGGAAGGTTTTTCTACATACTTTTACTACCAATTTTTTTTCTTCTCTTTTCTTCACGCACTCCATACATTAAAGCTCATCGGCTAGTGATTTTGATTTCATCTTTAGTGCACCAACGGGCCCTTCCATAGTTCCACTCAAAAGCTACTCCCCAATCTCTAACCTTACTTCTTTTAGCGACTAAGTGCCTTAGGAGGTAAAAATCAAGATCAAATTAAGAACAAAATAGAGGTATGGCTTGTAATGTGGGTTCCAAAGAAAAGGTCTATAGGTTCAAATGGGCTAGCAACGGAAAATTTTATTTTTATGTGACAAGCACATCCATGATCAAGCAAGAAAATGCCTACGTCATCTCCTAGATTAGCCCAACATACAATTTCGCTTCAATTAACACACGGGGCAAGTTCTAGACTACACAGGATAGCACAGAAGATCACAAATCCTTACTCACACATTGCACATGACTCAATCGAGACGGTTCTGTTCAACTCTTAAGTCAAGCAAGCACACATAATTGAGAAATTTAAGCATTATTGCACTATGTGGCATACAAGTCAAACAACTGAGAAAAGGCGTCACAAAATAGGGTATTTACTTTACTTAGGCTTAACAATTCAAATCAAATAAACGGGAAAATAGAATGTATGTCATAGCCTAATGTGCCAGCATCAACCATGTCAATGAGTATCTCAGAACGACCCAGTTTCTTCCTAAACTACTCTTACAAAGAAATTAAAGTGCCCGGTTCGAGCTACATCCCTGGAAAAGAACCGGTGCCCAAAGAAAAACCAAGGAATACTACCTAACTATCCTAAAAAATAAAAATCTTTTTGATGTTTTTAATCAGACTTTATCCTTCAAGAAAATTGTCCAACAGATCCATCGTCGGGAAAAGTCCGAGCTTTTTCAAAAAAATTTCTTTTTTTTTTCATTTAAAGCAACTAATACTACACTAAACTGACTACACTAGAACTACTAAAAGAACCAAAACAAAACCAATTTATACATAATATACAATTACAACACATGTATTCCTCCCACCCCACACTTGAACGATGCATAGCCCTCGCTGTAAGTGAAAATGTAAAACAGAGTAGGGTGAAAAGAAAAACTCCCTGTCAATCAGAGTCCACTCCCCCAACAGTGCCGGTGTCATCAGCATCCGATCCGAAGGGCACCAAAGTCATAGACCCTGGAGCAGTCACCAACTTCTTTTTAAGTTCTTCAAATGCCTTGAGGCAAGAATCATCAAAGTTGAAAGTTACATCTTTTTCAAGCAGCCTGCACAAAGGAGTAGCAATTTTTGAAAAATCTTTAATAAAGCGCCGATAGAAACCCGCGTGTCCCAAGAAACTCCGGACACCCTTCACTGAAATAGGTGGAAGTAATTTTTCAACCGCCTCCACCTTCGCTTTATCAAACTTCAATGCCAGTCCTAGATATTTTGTGACCCAACACGATTCCTTCTTGTACCATAAAATGGTACTTTTCCCAATTCAGTACCAGATTTGTTTTTTCACAACGGGCAAGCACCTTGCTTAAATTCCTCAAGCAATCATCATAAGAGGACCCAAAGACTGAAAAATCATCCATAAAAACTTCCACGAATTTTTCCACCATGCCGGTGAAAATAGCCATCATACACCTCTAGAAAGTGGCTGGTGCATTACAAAGTCCAAACGGCATTCGCTTGAAGGTGAAAGTGCCATAAGGACAAGTAAAAGTAGTCTTCTCCTGATCCTCTGGGCATATGACAATCTGATTGTATCCTGAGTAGCCATCAAGGAAGCAGTAATATTCATGCCCGGCTAACCTGTCTAGCATTTGGTCGATGAATAGAAGTGGGAAGTGGTCCTTGCGAGTTGCCTTGTTGAGCCTTCTATAATCGATGCAGACTCTCTATCCCGTAACAATGCGAGTGGGGATTAGCTCATTCTTCTCGTTCTCAACTACAGTCATTCCTCCTTTTTTGGGCACACATTGAACCGGGCTTACCCAATTGCTATCAGAAATAGGAAAAATGATACTTGCATCGAGCAACTTGATTACTTCCTTTTTCACCACCTCTTTCATGATGAGATTTAATCTCCTTTGCTGCTCCACACTAGGGCGGTGTCCGTCCTCTAAAAAGATTTTATGCATGAAAAATGATGGACTAATACCCTTGATGTCAGCTATAGTCCACCCAATGGCCTTATTATACTCGCGGAGGACTCTGAGCAATTTTTCTTCTTGAGTGCTGGTCAAGCTGGATGAAATAATCACTGGTAGTGTCTCAAAGCTCCCCAAATAAGCATAGCGCAGATGAGCTGGAAGTGGCTTGAGTTCTAGCCTTGGAGCCTCCTCAATAGATGGCCTGGGAAGGGTCAGAATGACAGACCTTTCCAATTCTTCAAATTTTTTGAACCCCTGGACATAACTGCAGGACATATCCAGTACTTGCTCAATTTCTCCCATCGTTTCATCATCACTAATTTCCGCATCCCCAATCAATACTCGTTCAACAGGATCTACAGGGCTCATATAGGGCACTAATGATGTGGAATCACTCTCCACCACAGAGATCATGGATAATTCTTCATAGTGGGCTGGCAACCTGAGCGCTTTATAAACATTGAATACCTCTACTCGGTCACCTACTCTCATCGTCATCTTTCCTTCACAAACATCAATAATAGCTCGGCCCGTGGCTAAGAATGGACGCCCCAAAATAAATGGGATTTCCTGATCGGGCTCGTAGTCCAGGATAATGAAATCAGCATGGAATATGAAAGAACCCACTTGAACTAGCACATCTTCAATCACTCCCTCAGGATGAGCAAGGGAACGATCAGCTAACTGTAAGATAACTGTTGTTGGGCGTGGATCACCCAACCCCAACTGTCTGAACACCGATAATGGCATCAAATTGATGCTTTCTCCAAGATCACATAAAGCTCGCCCAAAAGCATGTTTACCAATCGAGATTTGGATAGTGAAACTACCTGGATCCTTCAATTTCTGAGGCAACTTACCTTGAATTCTGGAACTGCACTCCTCAGTGAGTGCCACAGTCTCGAACTCAGTTAGCCTCCTTTTATTTGCCACAATGTCCTTGATGTACTTTGCATATTTGGGTACTTCTTGTAAGATGTCAACCAATGGAATATTAATTTGCACCTGCTTCAAGATATCAAGAAACTTTTTATATGCGACATTATCTCTTAACTTCTTCAATCTTTGAGGGAATGGAGGTGATGGCCTTGCAACCAATTGTTGGGGTTGCTCAGCCACCGCCTCTCCAGCTAGCTTCTCTGGCTCCTTGGATTTCTCTGATGTTGATTCTATAGTGGTTGGCCTCTCATTAAAAATCACCTGTTTCCTCTTTTTAGACTGAACTTCTTCTAGTTGTCTCCCATTCCTCAATGACACAGCATTAAGGGCAGCCCTAGGATTTGCTTCAGTGTCACTTGGAAGAGCTCTAGCTGGTCTAGTGTTTTGAGCACCGGCAAGCTGTCCCATTTGACGCTCCAAATTTCTCACTGTTGTGGTGAGGGCTTGATATTCGGTCCTGAACTGTTTATTGTCAAGCAACAACTGCTTCAACAATTCATTCCCATTCTCTTCTACCTGTTGAGGTTGCTTCTGAGGTTGATTGAAATTTCCTTAGGGTCTATAATGATTCTGATTCGGCTGATTTCCACCCCATGAGAAGTTGGGATGATTCTTCCAATTTGGGTTATAAGTGTTCCCATATTGGACATTCTGATTCATTGGACCCCTGCTCTGCTGTCCCACATAATATATAGATTCTGGATTCGTGGGGCACATGTCACTTATATGGTTGTCATCACATAGTTCGCAGCAAAGAGACATCTGTTGTACATGTTACATATGTTGTGCCTGTTGCATTGTTATTCTATTCATCTGGTTGCTAATTTTGCTATCTCAGCTCTCATGGCCGAGAAGTCATCAAGCTCAATCAACCCAACTACCTTCTGTTTACTTGTCTTGCGTGAATCCCCATCTCCTTGCCAGTTATGATCATTAGCAGTGAAGTTATTTAGCAAGAGTTGAATTTCACTATATGGTTTCACCATGCAACTACCTCCACAAGCTGAGTCAAGATTCATCTTTGAGGCCTCATCTAATCCATCAACAAAAGTGTGTCCCACTACCTCATCAGTCTGACAATGATGCGGGCAATCTCTGAGTAGCTTCTTGTATCTTTCCCAGGCTTGATGAAGTGTCTCTCCATCCCGTTGTTCAAACCCAAGAATTTGACTCCTCAATGACTTTGTCTTCTTGGTGGGGAAAAATTTGATCAAGAATTTCCTTGCTAGATCGTCCCAAGTGTGGATTGAGTTTGCGGGCTCTTTCTGCAACCATTCCTTCGCTTCCCCCAGCAGTGAAAAGGGAAAAAGTGTCAGCCTGACATAATCCTTGGAAACGTTCGGATAATTGTAGGTGTCCGTAATTTCCAAGAAATTTTGAATGTGCCTTTGCGGATCTTCATGAGATAGACCCACATATTGCCTTGTGGACTAAATCAGCTGTACCATATACTGTTTGAATTCAAAATGCCCTGTGATCTCAGGTTTCACAATAGCCTGAGTCATATTAGCAAGATTGGGCCTTGCGGCTTCCATCACAGTACACTCTGCATTACCTTCCATCTCTATTGGCTGTGGTTGAACTACGATGTCCAACTCTCTTTCTATTCCAGTTCTAACTTTGACCTCTCTCCTCACTCTATGAAGTGTCCGTTCAATTTCTGGATCATGAGGAAGGAGATTGTTTGCGCTTCTACTCCTCCGCATTCAAGAGAAGAGCCTGTGTTAACACAAACAAGGTAAACTGATAATTAAAACTTGAACAAATAACTAATAAAAGCTTAAGTCAGCAAATTAGCTAATTTTTAAGTCCCCGGCAATGGCGCCAAAAACTTGCTGCTCCCAAGCGCACACACAAGTATACGTAGCCAACAAGTAATATAGGATTTGAAAGTCCAGATATCGTACCCACAGGGACTTATATCAACTACTCACTAACACACCAATATTGTTATTCCGTCAAGCTAAATTCGAGTTCAAGAGTTTAATTATGCTAAACTACAATTCTAAGTAATAACTAAATTATCAAGTAACTAGTTGATTGTTGTTTATTCAGTAGAGACAAGTATTACAGGGTTGTGATCGATTTACCAACTGTATTGTGTTCGAATTAACTCTCCCTTTCATATAATTCATTCATGGTTGCTAATTAATCGATAAATGCTCTCATATCCTTCTCCCGAAGTACTACTCACCTATTATCAATAGATTCACCCCTATATTCCTATGAAATCAATCTATTAAGAGCGCATTAAGATCACGATATTTAATTAAGCACGGTGATTAGGAATATTCCTATCCTAACCACAAATCCGCTCCCCCTGAGGGTTAAGATCATGCTCTCTTCAACTCTTCTCTAATCTAAACACGGCTTTCCCAAGCATAGTATAGATAGTAAATAGAACCTAACTACTGGCCAGACAATTAAGCAATTAAATACAGAATTGAAGAAACAACCATATGTTGGTGAATTATAATCAAGGTTAAGTTAACGTTAAAAAACAATATTCATGGCTAATCACAACCCCAGAACAATGGGTGTTTAGTCACTCATAATATAATCACACAATTGCATAAGTTTTGAATCAATTGGAAATACTAGAAAAAGATGAAGAAAACTGAGAATTCTCCGCTTCCTAACGATCCCGTGTGTGTTTTTCCTCCAAAGTGGCGTCTCTCCCCTTAAAAAATAGGTTTTGTCTTGCTTTTATACGTGTTAGGTAGGTCTAGGGCCGAAATAACCTTGTCCCGAGCGAATTTGGATAAAATCACGTCACCCGCGCCCTGGGTAGTGTCAGGCGCCCACCAGGGCGCTGCCTCAAATTGCCATTCTGCCTCCAGCGCCACAGGTGGCGCCAGGCGCTGCCTGTGGCACCCAGATGCTCAATTCTTCCGGTTTTGTTCGTTTTGGCTCAAATCTTGCGCGTTTCGTCCCCAATTGCTCCCGACTCATTCCTACACATAAAAACACTTCAAATTAATATAAATCATAGCATTTAACATACCAATTTCACGAAACAAGAGTGAAATATGATGCGATATACATAGAAATATATATGCTTTAAGCTAAACATCAATGGCACATCCCTCATTAGTAGCAGTGCGGGGTCAACAAATCCGACTCGATGTAGAATACACATACTTATTTGGCCTACCAATAGGCCCCCAAATCAACTCCGATCATCCACAAATAGATAAATAACCCCAAGTCCACAATAACCTATCTATGACACATACTTTTTAGCTGTCTAACTTTGACCATAACTTCATAGTCCGCAACCAAAGAAGAATCTGCCTCTAAGAACTCCTAGTCTCCAAATCCCTAGAATACCAGAATCACCATATGCGATCCCAACTCAACCACTCAAGTGATTGAAACATCCTTCATACACAATCATTTTACGAGAGATATTTCCAAAATTCTTCCGTGTCATATAGCAAAATCTGAACATCAGCAGTTGATCAACTAACACCGCAGTACCAATGAAGCATCCGTAAGTCAAAACACAATGCGCCTTTCAAAAATGTGCACTTTTCTCGGGTGATACCAGATAGTGCCAGCATTCTTCTAAACATGTTCATACTATTTAGAACTCATGCCCTTCCTGTCGCAACTGAACCGCAAACTTGACACACCTCATCTATCATGCCATCATATGAAAAACATGAGGATCCCATTATCAACTCCGAGTCACAAGCAGGATACATACTCAATCAGCTAGAAACCTCACACTTGACCCCCTCCAGGAGGAAATCACAATGCGCAACATAATCCCCATGCCTTTAGAAAATATCCATCTCAAACCGGGGTGAAAATCATCGAGAACTCTTCCAAACCCATTAACACAAGACCAAGCCATCAGACTGAATTCCTCTATCTCAACCAAGTCTCACAAGTCGCAAAACCCAAGAGTATTACCACAAAACACCGGAAAAGCCTCACCACGTCATAGGAACAAAAAGTACCGATCATATCCATTATTGTTTTGATCTAACCTACTACCAAGTTATCCTATTTCTCCAAGTTCCTTCCAAATTACCCTCCAGTTGACACTTTCTCTTGCCAGTACACCATGATCCTTAACCAAACTCACCACAAGAGATCCTAGTATGAAACCACGTCACGCTAAAGCCCATAAACTACTGTATTCCCTCATAAGAACCAAAAATACCGCATCCAAGGTACCCACTCCGAAGAGACCTTATGTGAATCTAAAGTCGTTTCCTTAATCTCCTTGATACTGAAATACAGAATCCATAATGATACAGAAATACCGTGAGTACCGATATTATCTAATGCAAATCTCAGATCTTAGCCATTTACAGATTCGGAAATCCCTCAAATACCGCATATGATTCTTGGACCTATTAGAAGCTTCTCGAGAGTCATCAACTATGCTTTACTCTCAATTGTACCGCCAATACGAGCCGAACGACTTGTGCTCCATTAGAACACAAATACCTTAAGAAGTGGCCCACATCTCTAAGCAACTAAGTGAACTCCATGAACACTATCTCCACCTTGAATATCACACCCAAATCATCCCAAGATTTCCACATATCTGTAGAGGGTAATACATCATGCATCCAGAAATTTCCTTACTCGAGTCATCCTCGAAATGAACCTCATCAATTCGTAACCGATCCACAAGTATGCCTCAGATCAAAACTAATATAACACATAACCATGCAATCAAATCCTTGATAGCAGATTCCCCCACTTGGCTCGAAGCCATAGGAAAAAAACATTTGATATCCCACAATACCTTTATTCCATAATTGCCATAATCCTGCACTATAATTCAACAAAATCCTGCATGAACGCACGTAGCACTAATCATAGAAATACCTCGAATCATCTGCTAAGATTACAGTCTTTCTTAAGATAATCATGCCAACCTCCTCAAGCGATCCAAACTCAAATTGCACCACATATAACTCACTGGTAGAAAGAAACTCTCCACATAATCATCATAAGAATCACATAACCTCAAATTATCCTGCAGGAGATAACCCACCTGCTTTGCCTCAACCTATCATCTCTTTACGCCCTACCATAGTCACAACCACTATGCAGTCTCTAAATCTTCTCGAGTCTAAGCTCGACAACAAAACATAAGAATCTACTTCATTACGCAATTGAACAACATGAAAGATCCATCAACACGCTTATAATTCGAGACTGTACAACACGTCAAGACAGAAATCAAGCACCCAATAGTCCTTTTCACATCCCAAGAAAACTCTTCTCATCACATCCAGTTCTATCTGAACACATCCCGAAGTCACATCATACTAATCATATAGCCATCCAACCACTCATTGAGCTATAAATCCCACTCCTAGGACACTACCAGACATATAAGTCCAAAAGCACATGCTTACACAACTGAAACTACCGAGCGCAAGCTGCGGTCCAAACTACCCTCAAGTCCTCGAGACTGGCACATCACCAGAGCAAACAAAAAATACATCTCGTACCTCATCCATGAAATCAGAAGTCATCGATGCACAACTGATACCGAGCGCTCACATAACATAGGAATTTAAAGAGATACGCTTCAAGCTGAATCAATGTCGTACGATAAGGAAGAAGGATGTGAAGTTTATCCTAAATGCCCAGTAGCCTCTCGAAGACAGGTATGAATGTCATCATACCGATCCACAAGACTCTACTAGACACTTGCTCGTGACTCGTAGAACCTATGAACTAGAGGTCTGATACCAACTTGTCATGACCCAAAATCCAACTAGTCGTGATGGCACCTAACCCAACCCGCTAGGTAAGCAAATTAACAATCAGCAAACTCAAATGAGAATAATAAGAGTAAATAAGCCAAATAACTGAATTTCTATACAAACTCCCAAGGATTGGTAGTACAAATCATAAGCTTCTAAGACTTGGAATTTATAGAGCTGGTACAAAATAAATACGTCATTTGTTCGAAATATACATAAATAGATTTGAAAATCTAAAGCTATCAAGGACAAGTAGCAGTTATAACCGGAACGCACTTACATCTTCAATGCCAGCTTCTGCCATACACAGCAACATCAGCTCCAAGATCTACACGCAAGGTGCAGAATTATAGTATGAGTATCACCGACCCCATATATTCAATAAGTAACAAACTTAACCTCAGGTTTAAGCAGTGACGAGCTCAAAAGATGGTCAGAGTCCATCACCAATATCCAATATTAACTCAAATAATATAATAAAGGCAGTAAAAATGATAACTCAAAGATATTATGCTCAACCTCGTTCACAATTATGAAAAATAGACATGTTTTTCAGGTATAACAGTCCAAGTCTAAATCGTACCACTAGAATCAATTAAACATGAGTTTATCAAAAGATCTGTATTTATTTCCAATTTCCCAACATCAAATAAAAATCTTCGTTTTCCATTTAGCATGAGGAAAATACATCTCTATGTCTAGATGTCAA
Organism: Nicotiana obtusifolia; assembly: GCA_002018475.1. Lineage (NCBI taxonomy): Eukaryota > Viridiplantae > Streptophyta > Magnoliopsida > Solanales > Solanaceae > Nicotiana > Nicotiana obtusifolia. The sequence continues at coordinate 42,904 of MCJB01050531.1, forward strand.
ATATACATGTCAAATAATCAATGTCACATCACCGACTATCATGAGAAAAATGCATCTATATGCCTATATGTCAAATATACATGTCAAGTAAATGATTTCACAGAGATAACATCAAGTACTCTCACTCGCAGTCCACTCAAGGTGCCCGGCTCAATGCTCACACTCCATTACACACACAATCACTCAGCACTGTACGGGTTCCTGGCTCAAAAGCCCCTCACCAAAGCACATATGTGTGTGTGTGTGTGTGTGTGTGTGTGTGTGTGTGTGTATCACTATGCCTGTTCACTACTGGTATGTCAAACTCCGAAAGAGCGGATCTTGCCCAAGCACTAATCCAAAGCCAATATGGCCTGTTGCGGCGTGCAGCCCGATCCATATAATAATAATAGTAATAATAATAATAATAATAATAATAATAATAATAATAGTAATAATAATAATAATAATAATAATAATAGTAATAGTAATAATAATAATAATAGTAATAATAATAATAATAATAATAATAATAATAATAATAATAATAATAAGAAGAAGAAGAAGAAGAAGAAGAAGATCCTGGTCAATTATGGTATCAGAGCCTAGGAATTGTTTTATGGTATTTGACAGATATAGTATCTCAACATAGATATTCTTAATGAACATGGATATCGGAGAAACTAGTATTAAAAATACTAGACTTGAAGAGGTAGATATACCTCTGAATCTTGATTTATTAAATAAATGGACAATTCCCCATGTCTCTATTAATAAAATATATGATTATGGATTCTTTGATAGATTATCTTCCAAACAGTTAATAAAAACAATTGAACAATCTCTTGCCTTAAATTCTTCAGAGCAAACTGTGCGTTTATTAAATGAACGTGAAATTATGCTTTATAAAAATAAATATAGTTTTATGCATATTGGCATGGTGCAAATTGCTTTTAAGCCTTTTGTTTACCCTTAAATCCGAGTAACAATTGAATTTGTTCGTAGTGCTAAGGATGTACGAATTGATTTGATACAATGTAAGATATAATATAAAGCAATTGAATTTTAACAAGCAATAGAATGATCGAACCCCTGTATTTGAATGGATTACTGATAATGGAATGAAACACGACAAAGGATGATAGATATTGATAAATGGCAGCTGAAATAGTTAGTATTTTTCTCATAATTGTTCCCCCTTACAATGAAGGTAGATACCCTTCTTATAGGTAAAAGAAGACTCCTTAATATGGTAAAACCCTAATTATAAGATAAAATCTCTTCAATTACGCGTTGGAATCCCTAAAATAATGGTTTAACGTCTATGACGGTTGAGACCTTTACTCCCGCCGAGATATTAGGAATCCACGAGATATCCGGTTGAAACTGATCTTTCGTTACGAAGTGTGCCTGCGCCGACCGATGCTGATTGCCCCATATCGGTTGCTCCAATTTCGTACCTGCCTTGCTGACCCCGGATAGATATCCGGTCTTGCATTCTGCCCGGGCTCGATCCTCCTTATGCGGTCGATTATATCTGACCCAATACAGATAGTCCCCTCGTTTATTGGAGAGTAAGGACAAAAAACGATATGAACCTTCGTTCTTTGAGATCCCTGGTTAAACGACCAACACCTTTATTAAGCCTGACTCAAAATCAGAGGCATCAAGTCACTCAACCCTAAAGGAATCCTTATTAGCGTGTGACGGCAGCGCTGTGACGCACGTGACCACCAACTTAAGAAATCATTGCTTGTCCCATCTACCTGCAAACTCTGCAACTTCT
>MCJB01050531.1:44717-72522 GCA_002018475.1 Nicotiana obtusifolia
TTCTTCATCAGAAACCTCCTTTTTCTTCTACTTCTCGCTTCTGCTACTTCTATCATCATGGCCAAAACTTCTAAATCAGTTCCCCAGAAACAACAACCTTCCCCTGCTCAGTCTGTTGAAGAGGCTGAGCCCGTCCATGTTGAGGAACCCTCCATGGAACCTCCATTGAAAGCTTTTATACCAATAGGTTGCTTTATAGGTTCCGACTTCAAAGTCGAGAAGCCTTCCTCGGTACTTGGTCGAGGCGAACCGATCTCGCTGTATATCAGCTCGATCACTCAAAGGCATCTCGATAGGGTAAAGGCTGAATGCCAATGGACCGATAAAAACGTGGTAATCCCTTCCTCGGATGAAGCTATTACCACTCATGTGGAAGGCTATCTCAGCGTATATACCTATCCATTCACATTTGGACCCTTGGACCCTATAATTGTTGAATTTTGTAGGAGATACAATGTTACTCTGGGTAAGGTCCATCCCTCCGTGTGGCGTATAGTTTATCTCTTTCGCTTTTTTGTGAGTAAGGTCGAAGGGGGGAACCCTTTCACCATCGATTATTTACTCCGATTATACAGTCCCCGAATGTTCCGAGGGGGACTGATAAAACTTGCTCAACGGGCTAGCAAGGCTTTGTTCTCGAGCATTGATGAAGATAGAGACCGGGGTTGGATGAGTCGATTTTTCCGAATCAAGACCTCCGATCTGATCCCTGCCGATAATATGCCGTTCCCTGAAAAGTGGAACATGAAACGTAAGCGTCTCTTCACTTAGGATCACTTATTATTTTTCTTCCAATGTTTAACCGGCGTATTGTGATGTGCAGATGTTTCCCAGGCGCCGGCCGCGATTCAGCATTTAGAGGAGTGGGTCAGGAAGGTCGTGGCCCAAAGGTCCTATTCTGAACGGGCCTGGCGAGAGATATCGAAAGGCCTTTGGGAGGCCAAGAATCATGGTGAGCTTTAGTAATGTTCATATTACTCCAAGACAATCGATACCAACACTTAGCCTTTTGAAAATTCATTTTGCAGGTCTCTCGAAGGATGCCGAGTTGAGGTCGACACCCACTAGTGAGGCAGTTCCTCGTCCCCTTTCCGTATCGGGGAAAGAGGGAGGAAAGAAGAGGAAAGAGGCTCCCGGTCAAGCTGAGCCCGAGAAGAAAAAAGGCAGGAAAAAGATGAGGGCTCGTAAAGTCAAAGTTACCGACCCTTCCATTCAACTGAGCGACGGTTCCGAGGGGGAAAAGAGCCCTGAAACCTTAAACGACAAGTCCCCTCGGGCAGTCCCCGAGCTGAGTGTGGAGGAGACCTGCGCTTCCCAAGAAGAGAACATCGAAGAGGGAGCAGGGACCGGGAGGCGGGCCGACACAAGAGCGGCGACACAAAGGTCCTCAGACATTCCGGAGATGGTGCATTCACCTTCCTTTTCATAGGCAACTCTAAATGATGCCCAAGATGCAAGAATGCACACACTGAGCAAGGAGCCGGTTACAGCTGGGACCTTTGAAGAATTTTTCGACGGGGTGCCATCGGCTGATACCTTCGGCCTTGAAATCCCAAGAAGGAGTTCCCCGGCCGAGACGAGTGGGGTGTCGGCCGGTATCAAATTGACCGATAAATTCCCTGCTCCGAGCTCGAACCCTGATCAGAAAAGGGTGATAACCTTCACCGTCCCCGAGGATGTCCGAGCACTAGGTGCACCAGTAGGCATGGCTAGTTATCTCCACTGCTTGGTGACTGAAGAAGACCAAGCCGCAATTAATGCAGTGGATTGGGCTTGCTTGTTGAATGAAGCTCAACAGGCATCGAACAGGGTATGCTTTCTTGTTTGTTTTAAACTACGCTCAATGTCTTGATTCTAAGTCCGTACTGACAGTTTTTAGTTCATATTTCCCACAATCTTCGGTGCTTTATCATGAAATGTTCCTTCGAATCAAAGAAGGAATGACACAAGAAAAGGCTCAACGTCAGTGGCTCGAAATTCAGATATCGAGTCTCCGGGCCGAGCTGGATTTTGTAAGGAGAGAGCATATCAACGATGTTGACCAGCTGGGGCAAATGACTAACCGGTTGGACCGACTCCGGTTTGAACTGCACGAGGCCAAAGCTGAAACGAGCTGGTGGGGAGCCATGGTCGAGACTTTCACTGCGGAGAAAGAGGCTCTCCAAACTCGATTAAGAGAACAGGCCTCGGAGGCGCAGGAGAGAATCGAAGCTCTGATTAAGAACAATGAATCCCAACAGCTCCAAGTTGAGTCACTTACCCAAGATAGGATGATTCTGGTCAACCAGCTACAGGAAGCGAAATCGGAGATTGCCACCACCAAGGCTAATGCTGAAGACTTGATAGCTCAGTATAGGCCAAACTCGCCTTTCTGTTCTTGAGGAGCTTCAAGCCCGTGGTCTCGATCTGTCTTCCAAAATTGCTGAGGCAACAAAGATTGAGGCTGATATGAGGAAGCAAACCTTTCCCGAGGAAGATGAAGACGGCTCGGATTGACGTTGTATCGATATTTTGTAGCCCGGATGTGTAAAAATTTCATCATATGTATAAACATCTTGTACTATATTTTGATTTTGTTCCTTGACTTTCATGTCTTGCCATATCCTGCCTTAGCTAGGATTATAAGTTGTGACCGACTGAATTGGTTAATAACTAGTTCGGGCTTAGCCTCATAGCAAATTCAGAACGGGATAAACGAGCTTTATTTGCTCTGTTTTCGACCATTAAGCTATGATTTTTGGTATGCGAATCAGGGCCATGCCTTAGATAAAATTAGACCCCTATCAATCTGATTCGGCCTTAACCTTGTTTCGGATAGTCGAGGTCTTGCCCTTGTAAACTTCGATCAGTTCTGAGTTTTTTATTTAATTTGGCCTTGGCCGTAAACCGGGATTGCCTAGATCGGTCTTAATTCCCTTCGTGTTTTTTTAACTCAACAAGGCCTTGGCATGATTAGCTGGTTTCGGGGTTTGCCTTGTTAGGTCTTATCCCCCTCCGGTTTCATGTGCATCTTTTGCCAATGTCAATTATTGATAATGCGAAGATAATTGAAAAAGCCCTTGGGCTCAAGAATACAATGTAGGTGCCAAATGACTTCGTTAATATTCATGTGCTTATACATCTTTATTTGACGGAGGGGGATCGGATCGATCTACTCGGGTATGGCTCTTCTGACCGTTTGACCCTTACATCAATTCCTAGCGTTCTTTATGTAGCCCCCTCGAAATCGGAGTGAATAGACGAAACATCACTAGAGTTTAACATAAGACTTGTGAGTTCCGTTGAATGATTGATCTATGCTAGCACGACATACAGTTGCCTCATTAAAAACCTTGCCGTAAAACCCAATTTGGGACAAAACTGGTCGAAGGGAAAAAGAGTGCAACGCGTGCTTTCAGTCCTAATACCTTGTTCTGACTTGCTTGATATCTACCTATCCTGCATGTGTCAGTGCCGATAAACAAAATAAAAAGAAAGTAAAAAGGCAAAGTAAGTTACCTTAACAATAGTATCGCTTCAAGTGGCCCACATTCCAATTATTCGGTAGCGACTTACCATCCATAGTCCCGAGCTTGTAAGATCCCTTCCCGGTGACCTTCACTACAACATAGGGACCTTCCCAGTTCGGTCCTAATTTTCCTTTCGTTGGGGTCCCGGGTATTGGGCGTGATTCTCCTAAGTACCAGGTCCCCCGCACTGAAGTATCGGAGACGAGCTCTCCGATTATAGTACCTCTCGATTCTTTGTTTCTGAGCTGCCATTCAAACTAGAGCGGCTTCTCTTCTTTCATCTAAGAGTTCCAGGCGAACATTCATAGCCTCCCAGTTGGATTCTTCGGTTGCGTGTTGAAACCTGATGCTTGGTTCGCCTACCTCGACCGGTATCAATGTTTTGGTGCCATATACTAGGAAAAACGGGGTGGCTCCGGTACTAGTTCTTTCGGTTGTTCGGTATGCCCATAAGACTTCGGGTAGCATTTCCCTCCATTTTCCTTTAGCATCGACTAGCCTTTTCTTCAGGTTTTGGATTATGGTTTTGTTGGTCGATTCTGCTTGGCCATTGCCACTGGGGTGATATGGGGTTGACAATATCCTCTTGATTTGGATGTCTTCGAAGAACTTGGTTATCTTGCTGCTGATGAATTGTTTTCCGTTGTCGCATACAATTTCTGAAGGCATCCCGAATCGGCAGACAATATGGTCCCATATGAAGTCGATTACCTCTTTTTCTCTGACCTTCTCGTAAGCATGTGCTTCCACCCACTTAGAAAAATAGTCAGTCATAAAAAGGATAAATTGAGCTTTACCTGGTGCTCGAGGGAGGGGACCTACAATGTCCATCCCCCACTTCATAAACGGCCATGGCGATATGACTGAATGTAATGTTTCTGCAGGTTGGTGGATGATCGGTGCATGCCTTTGACACCCGCTGCATCTGCGTACAAATTCTTTTGCATCCTTCTCCATGTCGTTCCAATAATAGCCGGCCTGAATTACCTTTCGAACTAATGAATCGGAGCCGGAGTGATTGCCACAAGCTCCTTCGTGTATTTCTTTCAAAATGTATCCAGTGTCTCCCGGTCCAAGACATATAGCTAGCGGTCCTTCCAAGGTCCTTCTGTACAGAGTTTTATCATCGGCCAGACAAAATCAGGCCGCCTTTGTGCGAAGCGCTCTCGATTCTTTGGGATCGGATGGCAATTTACCAGAGTTGAGATACTCTACATACTTATTCCTCCAATCCCAAGTCAAGCTCATTGAGTTGACCTCGGCATGACCTTCCTCCACCACCGACCTTAACAACTGCACGACTTTTTCGGAGTCAATTTCTTCGTCTTCGACCATGAGCCTAAGTTGGCGAGAGCATCGGCTTCGCTGTTTTGTTCACAAGGTATGTGCTGTAGGGTCCACTCCTTAAACCTGTGTAACGTGACCTGAAGTTTATCCACATACCTTTGCATACGTCCTTCCCTGATTTCGAACATTCCATTTACTTGGTTGACAACAAGGAGGGAGTCGCATTTGGCTCGATTACTTCTGCTCCAAGATTTTTGGCCAACTCTAGACCTGCGATCATAGCCTCATATTCGGCCTCATTGTTAGTCAGTTTTATAATCCTAATAGATTGTCTAATCGTGTTCCCGGTCGGGGGCTTGAGTACGATGCCTAGCCCCGACCCCTTTGAATTTGAGGCACCGTCTGTGAACAGAGTCCACACTCCCGGCGGAGTCCTCGATTTAGCCATGAGTTCTTTCTCGACTTCGGGGATGAGCGATGGTGTGAAGTCGGCGACAAAATCGACCAACACCTGAGATTTTATCGAGGTTCGAGGTCGATACTCGATATCATATCCACTGATTTCGATGGCCCACTTGGCCAATCGACCCGACAACTCGGGTTTATGCATAACATTTATAAGGGGTAGGTCGTCACCACGCATATTGGGTGACATTGAAAATATGGTTTCAATTTTCTAAAGGCACTCAGCAAAGCGAGTGCAAGTTTTTCTAAGTGTGGGTACCTGGTCTCGGCTTCTCCTAATGTCCTACTAACGTAATAAATAGGAAATTGCGTACCTTGTTCTTCTCGGACCGGGACCCCGCTCACTGCTATCTCCGATACAGCGAGGTAAAGGTATAACTGTTCACCTGTCTTCGGTGTATGTAGTGAAGGCGGGCTAGAAAGATACCTTTTTAGTTCCTCCAATGCATGCTGGCATTCCGGTCCCCATGAGAATTCGTTCTTCTTTTTTAGTAAATTGAAGAATCGATGACTCCTGTCCGATGATCTCGATATAAATCAGCCCCTGTCAATTTCTGTACGGCCTTGACGCTGTCGACGACCGTTATGTCCTCGATGGCCTTAATTTTGTCCGGGTTGATTTCTATTCCCCTGTTGGAGACCATAAACCCAAGGAACTTCCCAGAGCCCACTCCGAACGCGCATTTTTCCGGATTCAATTTCATTTTGTATTTCTTCAGAACATCAAATGTTTCCTGCAAATAACTTAAATGGTCCTCTGCTCGCAGGGACTTAACCAACATGTCATCAATATAAACTTCCATTGTTTTACCTAGCTGTGTTTCAAACATTTTATTTACTAGGCGTTGATATGTCGCTCCTGCATTCTTAAGCCCGAAGGGCATCACATTATAGCAATAAGTGCCATACTTAGTGATGAAGGATGTTTTTTCTTGGTCATCCTTATCCATTTGTATCTGGTTGTACCCAGAATAGGCGTCGAGAAAACTAAGAGTCTCGTGGCCAGCAGTAGCATCGATCATGCGATCGATGTTGGGCAAAGGGAAGGAGTCTTTGGGGCATGCTTTATTTAGGTCTTTATAATCTATACACATCCTAAGTTTATTTCCCTTTTTAGGGACTACAACTACGTTAGCCAACCATTCTGGGTACTTGACCTCTCGAATGGACCCTATATTTAAGAGTTTAGTTACCTCGTCCTTGATGAAGGCCTGCTTAACTTCGAACTGAGGTCTCCTTTTTTGTTTGATCGGCCGGAATTTCGGGTCGATACTCAACTTGTGCGTTGTAATTTCCGGTGGTATGCCTGTCATGTCTAAATGGGACCAAGCAAAGGAATTCTCATTAGCTGAAAGGAAAGTAAGTAATTTGGACCTGAGCTCGGAGTTTAAGCCCGAGCCCAGGTATACCTTTCGATCGGGTACGTCGCCGCGGATCGGGACTTGTTCGAGCTCCTCGACCGTCGATTTGGTTGCGTCGGACTCATCCGGAGCAATAAACGATCGGGGTACCCCATAAATATCTTCGTCGAGCTGATCTTGTTCACCCCCATTAGTTGAAGGCGGCTTCTCTTATTGCTATTTAGCCTTCTGTGGAGGAACGGTAGATTTCGGTGCCGCTTCCTCCACTGCGAACATTTCCCTTGCCGTATGTTGTTCCCCGTAGACGGTGATGACTCCCTCGGCCGATGGAAATTTCAACATTTGATGTAAAGTTGAGGGTACGGCCTTGATGTCATGTATCCAAGGCCTCCCAAGCAAGGCGTTATATCTCATATCGCCTTCGATTATGCAAAATTTTGTTGCCCTGACGGTCCCAGCAATATTCACCATCAGCGTTATCTCACCCTTGGTTGTTTCTGAAGCCATGTTGAAACCGTTGAGGACCCAGACCTCAGAGATAATCTGATTTGACAGACCCAGGTTCTCAACGACCTAAGATCGAACTATATTGGCCGAGCTCCCAGGGTCGATAAGTACGCGCTTTACTCGGGTATCATGTACTAGCATCGAGATCACCAGTGCATCATTATGAGGTTGTATAAGACCTTCGATATCCTTGTCGCTAAAATACAAAGTTCCTTCTGTCGCATAGTCCCGAGTACGTTTTTCTTGAGTAATAGATATTTTGGTGCGTTTCAACACCGGTACTTGAGGCGCATCTGCTCCCCCGATTATCATGTTGATTGTGTGTCGCGGCTCTTCTTGATTTGCTGGTCTGTTCCTATTTTCGTAGTGGTTTTTTGCTCGATCGCTTAGAAATTCCCGAAGATGCCCGTTTTCGAGCAACCGGGCTACTTCTTCTCTCAGCTGCCGGCCATCTTCCGTTCTGTGCCTGTGAGTGCCATGATACTTGCATATAAGGTTGGGGTCTCTCTTGGCAGGGTCCGTTTGTAACGGTCTTGGCCATTTGGTGTCTTTGATGCGACCGATTGCTGAAACAAGAGTCGCCGAATCGACATTAAAATTATACTCGGACAAACGAGGTGCTTCTTGGCGGTTACCGGTTCTCTCGAAGTTGTTTTTCGGTAACGGTCTCCTGTTCCTTTGGTTGAGGTCATTCCTGCTTTCCTGTCTCGGGGATTTGTGCCCCCTCGGGACAATCCTTCGATCTTCTAGGTACGGCCGGTGTCTATCTCGATTCGATCTTAGTTCTCAATAGTTATCCCTTAGAGATCGATCAAAAGTTCTGATCGGGTAGGAAGAGCCCGATGAAACCTCGATCTGATCATCTTCTATCCTGATCTTCGACTGATACGGGTTGTGGATGTCTGCCCAAGTGATGGATGGGTACTCGATCAAGCTCTGTTTGAGTTGCTGAGATGCCGCAGAACTTCTGGCGTTGAGCCCTTGAGTAAAGGCTTGCACGGCCCAATCATCTGTAACCGATGGCAGGTCCATTCGCTCCATTTGAAAGCGAGACACGAATTCTCTTAGCATTTCATTGTCGCGTTGTCTAACTTTGAATAGATCTGATTTTCTCGTTTCAACCTTGATGGCGCCAGCATGGGCTTTGACGAAGGTATCGGCGAGCATGGCAAAGGAATCAATGAAATTCGGTGGTATGTTATGATACCACGTCATTGCTCCCTTGGAAAGGGTCTCTCCAAATTTTTTCAGGAGGACGGACTCGATTTCATCGTCTTCGAGGTCGTTTCCTTTTATAGCACAAGTGTAAGCTGTCATGTGCTCGTTTGGATCTGAAGTCCCGTTATATTTAGGGATTTCGGGCATGCGAAACTTTTTTGGAATCGGCTTTGGAGCGGCGCTGGACGGGAAAGGTTTTTGCACAAACTTTTTAGAGTCCAAACCCTTCAGCACCGGAGGGGCCCCTGGTATCTGGTCTACCCTTGAATTATATGTTTCAACCTTCTTGTCATTTGCCTCAATTCTTTTTTCACCCGTTTCGACCCGTTTGGTCAACTCCTCGAGTATTTTGATAATCCCGGAGTTGATTCCTGAACCGCTCTCATCCGGTTGCGCTGTGATCCGCTCATTTTGTCGGGCTGCCCCTCGAGAAGAAATGGCTTCGGCCTCGCCCGGGTTCCGATCGCAATTTTGTAATTGGGCTATGGCCGCTTGATGGGCTTGCAGCATATCAAATATTACTTTGAGGCTGATTTCATTTTCTCCACTATGTTGAATCCCTGAGTGATTTTTCCCCCTAACGTAGTTTGATGGGCCAGGGCTCTGATCTGCGTCGACTGCTATTTGGGAGTTGGCGTCGATCGGGACCTCGTGTCCGGGCATAACGTTGTTTTCGCCTTGGTGGTTAAACTCGTTGTTGACGGGGAGTGAATGTGACATGATTATGCTGTAATCTGAAAAACAGGAAATTCTGCAAAGAGCAAGTGTAAAATAGTGTGTAACAGATAATTGTATCAAAAAATTTGCTAATATCCTTAGCCCCACGGTGGGCGCCAAACTGTTTACCCTTAAATCCGAGTAACAATTGAATTTGTTCGTAGTGCTAAGGATGTACGAATTGATTTGATACAATGTAAGATATAATATAAAGCAATTGAATTTTAACAAGCAATAGAATGATCGAACCGCTGTATTTGAATGGATTGCTGATAATGGAATGAAACACAACAAAGGATGATAGATATTGATAAATGGCAGGTGAAATAGTTAGTATTTTCTCGTAACTGTTCCCCCTTACAATGAAGGTAGATACCCTTCTTATAGGTAAAAGAAGACTCCTTAATATGGTAAAACCCTAATTACAAGATAAAATCCCTTCAAATACGGGGTGGAATCCCTAAAATAATGGTTTAACGTCTATGACGGTTGAGACCTTTACTCCCGCCGAGATATTAGGAATCCACGAGATATCCGGTTGAAACTGATCTTTCGTTACGAGGTGTGCCTGCGCCGACTAATGCTGATTGCCCCATATCGGTTGCTCCAGTTTCGTACCTGCCTTGCTGACCCCGGATAGATATCCGATCTTGCATTCTGCCCGGGCTCGATCCTCCTTATGCGGTCGATTATATCCGACCCAATACACCTTTAACCCTTAAAGGGTTACTAGAATATTTTATGGCAGCATTAAGAGATGCAAGAAATCTGAACTTCAGAGCATCTCTGATGGGTTCTATTGAATCTATGGTGGCTTATGGTCCCGTATATTTCAATACTCAACCCAATTTGCAATTATCTTTATCTGACATCAATATTTTAGATGCCTTAACTTTAAATGTTAAGACTCATGGTTATAATTATGCTCCTGGATCTGAACTTATATGTTTATCTTATAAAATTTATTATAAGTTCTTGTCTACTCTGACTCCTCGATGTAAATTGACAGAAACGTCAAAAGAGATTCTATGATATGAATTTTTGGCCTTATAATGATGTAAATAATTAGCTGTATGGTAAACTCTTTTACCCGAGCAAGGGGCCTGTCTATGCAATAAATACTACGGGATCTTGAGACTATGTGTACAGGATACCTTTTTAGGGGCTCCCCGGGATTACAACAGCCCTTAGAATAATCAAAAACGGGCTTTTCAACCGGGCAACTGTACGTAGCCACTAAGGCAAGTCCAAGATTTATAGTAATAATAATAATAATAATAATAATAATAATAATAATAATAATAATAATAATAATAATAATAATAATAATAATAATAATAATAATAATAATAATGATGATGATGATAATAATAATAATAATAATAATAAAAAGAATCTATTATGGCCTGCTGCGGCGTGCAGCTCGATCCATATAACACTCTATCGACATGGCTCTCAAGCTCACCTCAATCATCAACCTCTTAAATCTCACGGGCTCACAATCTCATATCACTCAGCCCAAACGGCACCACATATGGAAAACAACAGCAATGTGCGATGTAATAACGAATAATGAACACAGACTGAGATATGATATGCAAATGAAGAATCATGACTGAGTGTGTAATTATAATTAAATCAAATAGCCCAAAACAATAGAAATAGTCTAAATATTTCTAGTATTGTTTCAAGCCATTTAGAGGCTGATACCCATGGGATGGCATTTCTATAGTATTGTTTGGCTTGGTCGGTATTTGATTTGGCTTGTTTGAGGTAAGTAATATTTCTAAATTTGAAATTGAGGGTAATTATACCTAGGAACCATGTTATTTGTGATGTGTTGGGGTGGCGCACATGCTAGGTGACGGGCGTGTGGGCGTGCACTTGGAAAATCGTGATTCGGGTTGACTTTTGGACTATGTTTCTATCATGTCTTGTTGTATCCGTGTTTTTCCTACTTGTTAGATTAACTGAGCTAGGACTCATACTAGAAATCATATTTAGGCTATGTGGCTGCTTGATTGAGACTTGATGAGACTATATCTGTTGTTGTAGGTTATCTGATTTAACTGTAATTATACACAGGGTCATGATTCATCATTTGCATATCATATCTCAGTCTCTTTTCATCATTCATCGTTACATCGCATGTTATCGTTGATTATCGATATGTAGAGTTGTTGGGCTGAGTGTTATGAGATTGTGAGCCTTTGAGACTTGAGAGGTTGATAACTAAGGTGGGCCTTAGAGCCATGTTGAGAGTGTTATTTTGGATCGGGTTGCACACCACAATAGGCCATATTGGCTTTATTACCATTATTATTATTGTGGATCGGGCTGCACACTACAGCATGCCTTGTTGGCTTATAATTATTATGGATCGGGCTGTATGTCGCAGCAGGCCTTATAGGTTTTTGATTAGCACTTGGGCAGGATCCGCCCCTTCGGAGTCTGGCATACCATCAGTGAGCGCAGGTACAGTGATACATATACGCGTGCTTTGATGAGGGGCTCATGAGCCAGGCACCAGTATAGTGCTGAGTGTTTGTGTGTGTGTGATGAAGTGGGCATTTGAGACAGAAAACTTGAGTATGTTTGAGGGTGAGAGTACCTGGAATATAACTGTGAAATCATTAATTTGACATGCATACTTGGCATGTAGGCTTAGAGATGCATTTTTTCTCATGCTAGACGGTATTGTGACATTCATAATTGACATGTACATTTAACATATAGGCATAGAGATGTGTATTTCTCATGCTAGACGGTATATGATAATTGATGACTTGACATGCAGATGACATGTAGGCATAGATATTGTAACGACCCTGCTGGTCGTTTTGAGTATTACCACCTCGTTCCCCCATTTATTACTTATTCTATGTTCGTTTTGTTGTTATGTGACTTGGCGGGGTGGTTGGTTTGGTTCTGGGGATGTTACGGAATGAATTGGGACACTTAGTCCCAAGGTTGGAAGCTTAAGTTGAAAGAGCTGGTCGGATATTGACTTATGAGTAAACGACTCTGCAATGGAGTTTTGATGGTTTCGATAGCTCCGAATGATTTTTTTGGACTTAGGAGTGTGTCCGGATATTGATTTGTCATTTTGTCTTGAATTGGCAAAAGTTGGAAAAGTTAAAGTTTGGAGAGTTGAAAAGTTTGACCGAGAGTTGACTTTGTTGTTACCGTGCTCGAATTTTGGTTGTAGAAGTTGGAATAGGTCCGTTGTGTCATTTATGACTTGTGTGTAAAATTTGAGGTCAATCGAAGATGATTTGGTGTGTTTCGGCACTGGTTGCAGAAGTTGGAAGTTTAATAGTTCATTAGGCTTGAATTGGGGTGCGATTTGGATTTTTGATATTGTTTGATGTGATTTGAGGGTTCGACTAAGTCTGTATGATGTTTTAGGATGTGTTGGTATGTTCGTATGGGATCTCGGGGGCCTCTGGTGAGATTCGAATTGATTGCGGATTGAGTTTGGCATTGTTGAACTGCAGAATTTCTGGTGTCTGGTTTCCTTGTTGCGTTCGCGAGAGAGGTCTTGTGTTCGCGAAGTGTATCTGGGTGACTGGTGAAGTTTGTTCTTCGCATTCGCGAAGAAGGCCATGCATTCATGAAGGTATAGGGGGTTTGTGCATCGCGATCACAAGAGGGGACTCGCGTTCGCGTAGAAGGATGAGGCAGGGCACCATGCCTGTAAGCCTTCACGTTCGTGGGAGCCGGCTTGCATTCGTGTAGGAATGTGTTCATTGGTCATTGCGATCGCGAGGGAGGTCTCGCGTTCGCATAAGAGTGTTTTGGGTAGCTGAGGATTTTATGCTTCGTGAACGCGAGGCAATTTTCTCGTTCGTGAAGAAGGACATCTGGGCAGCAGAATATTGTTTCAAAATCGAGGGTTTTGACCCATTTTTCATATTTGGAGCTAGAGACCTTGATTTTGGGTGATTCTTGAAGGGATTTTCAAGGAGGTTATTGGGGTAAGTGATTCTAACTCGGATTTTATTAATATGCATGAATCTATAATTGTTTTTACCATTTAATTAGTGTTTTGGGTAGGAAAATTTAGGAAAATTTGTGGAAACTTCATAAGCTATATTTTTGAGGATTTGAAAGGTGGTTTGAGGTCGGAATTGGATGATTTTTGTATGGTTTGACTCGTTATTGAATGGGTGTTCAGATTTTTTTAATTTTGTTGGATTCCGAGACGTGGGCTCGGGGTTGACTTTTTGACTTTGGTTAAAGAACTTTGCTTTATCATATGGAATCAATTCCTACAGCTTGTATTGATTGTATTAAGTTGCTTGTGGCTAGATTCGAGTCATTTGGAGCCCGATTCGCGAGGCAAGGGCTTGTTGGAGTAGGGATTTGCGCGGTTTGAGTAAGTAACACTTCTAAACATGGTATTGAGGGTATGAATCCATGGATTTCGTGTTATGTGGCTAGGTGATGGGCGTGTGGGCTTGCACCGTAATAATTGTGGCTTAGTTGATTCTGTGGTACCGTGTAGTTATCAAACTTTATTGTTATTCATGTAATCCGTATATGTTAGAGAAATTGAGCTGCGATCCATGTCAAAAATAATGTTGAGGCTACATGCTTATTTCGTTGGGACCTGCTGAGGTAATTTATGCTGTTGAATTATTTGCTTAAACAGCGATTATATAATCAGTCACATTCATCATTTTCATATCATATCTCAGTCTCTATTGTCATTTATTGTTAAACCATGTTATCATTGTTTGGGCCGATTGGCATGAGATTCGTGAGCTCAAGAGACTTGAGAGATTGATAACTGAGTTGGGGCCTGAAGGTTGGATTGTGAGTGATATTGA
This sequence comes from Nicotiana obtusifolia, assembly GCA_002018475.1. NCBI lineage: Eukaryota > Viridiplantae > Streptophyta > Magnoliopsida > Solanales > Solanaceae > Nicotiana > Nicotiana obtusifolia. The sequence continues at coordinate 58,614 of MCJB01050531.1, forward strand.
TGGGATCGGCTGTATGCCACATCAGGTTTTATTGATTCATGATGGGATCGAGCTGCACACTGCAACAGGTTTTATTAGCGCTTGGGCAGGATCCACCCCTCCGGAGTCTGGCATACCAGCAGTGAGCGCAGGTACCGTACAATGCTGAGTGATTGAGAGTGATGAGTGGGGAGTGTGAGACAGTGAGATTGAGTAGTCTAAGATTGTCAGTATATGACTTTATCGTTGTGATGCATTACATGTGACATGCACATTTGACATGTAGACATAGAGATGATTCATTTGACAGTGACGTTAGGAAGTCCGGAGACATCGGCGGGGGCCTCGAGAAGAGTTAACTTTTCTGTTTAGCAGCCTACTCACCCCGGAAACGACTCAGTCGGAGGTAGGGTCCAGCAGCTGGAAAAGCACCGCATATCACGTGGTGTCTGGTGCGCCCCTGGCGGCCCTTGAAGATCCAGATGACCGAGTGCCGTCCACACCTGGTCGTACTCCTAACCGCATCATGTCTCCAAGGTGAACAACCTCTGATCGATGGAACAATGTACGCAAGGGAAGTTGGCGAAATGGATTATAACTTCGGGAAAAAGGATTGGCTCTGAGGAATGGGCGCGGGGGTCCTAGTCCCAAACCCATCGGTTGTCGGAGGACTGCTCGAGCTGCTGCCGCGGCGAGAGCGGGCCACCGCGTGCCGGTCGGGGGACGGACTGGGAACTATTCTTTTGGGGGCCTTCCCTGGGCGTCAAACAACTAACTCAGAATTGGTAAGGACAAGGGGAATCCGACTGTTTAGTTAAAACAAAGCATTGTGATAGTCCCTGCAGATGCTAACGCAATGTGATTTCTATCCAGTGCTTTGAATGTCAAAGTGAAGAAATTCAACCAAAGTGTGGGTAAACGACAGGAATAACTATGACTCTCTTAAGGTAGCCAAATGCCTCATCATCTAATTAGTGAAACCGTGAATGGTTTAACGAGATTCCCACTGTCCCTATCTACTATCCAGCAAAACCACAGCCAAAGGAACAGGGTTGGCAGAATCAGCAGGGAAAGAAGATCCTATTAAGCTTGACTCGAGTCCGACTTTGTGAAATGACTTGAGAGGTGTAGTATAACTGGGAGCCAAAAGGCGAAAGTGAAATACCACTACTTGTAATGTTATTTTACTTATTCTGTGAATCAGAAGCGGGGCACTACCCCTCTTTTTAGACCCAAGGCTTGCTTGCAGGCCGATCCGGGCGGAAGACATTGTCAGGTGGGGAGTTTGGCTGGGGCGGCACATTTGTTAAAAGATAACGCAGGTGTCCTAAGATGAGCCCAATTAGAACAGATAGGAGCCAATGAAGACCCCATGTCCATTGCATTTACCGAATCCTTCAGGCATACTAGTTATGGACCAAGCCATCGCACGGCGAAGCGAGGATGACGTGGGACACAATTGCAGTTTTTGGTTCACCCCGCACGTCGAACACGAAGGGCGAAAGGCAACCGATTGTACTTGATAATTCCTTGGCATTAGGTATGCAACACAAAAAACCGACGCCGAACAAGCCTAATTCGCACTTGTGCCATGACTGAGATGGCATGCGGCTAGGACGTTGCTGCTCAAATAGGGATCCAACCTAGCCACACAAGCCGAACACCACTCATGTGCCATACGTACACTTGCCTCGCCGATGCATGCCAACAATAGCCCCAACACGTGATGCGCAGCCATGTGTTGTAGCCAATGCCAACATTGCAAAGCCAAGACAAGCCCCGTCAGACACGAACAGGGAGTTGGAGTGTAGAAATGAAGAAGGCGCAAAGCTAACAGTTGCCACATGCAATGCCAGTACTAGGCACAGACCACAACAGCCGCACGACCTTCAACTTGTACTTAGCTCATCCCCATGCACATGGCACCTTGCAGCGCAAGTTCCACGACGCTTCACCATTCTGTTGCTAAAAGCCAACAGCTATCACGAGCGATGCAAAAACCGAGCACAACCCACAATAACCACACAGCCTTCGACATGTACTAAGCTTCTTCCCATGCTCACGGCACCTTGCGGCACCACTTGCACAACGCACCACTATTCCATTGCCAAAAGCCAGTAGTTGCGACGAGCGATGGCGCCACCCGATATTGCCTACCATAATCGCACGACATTCGGCATGTATTGAGCTTAACCCCATGCGCAAGGAACCTTGCACCGCGAGTTGCACGATGCTCCGCCGTTTCAGTTCCAAAAGCCAGCAGCTGCCATGAGCGATAGGAGACACAACCCAAAACAACCGCACGGCATTCGACACGTACTGAGCATAGCCCCATGCGCATGGCACCTTGTGGCACTACTTGCACGGCGCTTCGCTGTTCCGTTACCAAAAGCCAGTTGCTGCCACAAACGATGTCGTAACCCGATGTTGCCCACAACAACCGCACGACATTCGACATGTACTAAGCTTAGCCCCATGCGCATGGCACCTTGCGGTGCTACTTGCACAATTCTCCATTGTTCCGTTGCCAATGTCCAACAGTTTCCACGAGCAATGCCACCACTAGACATAGTACGAGCACACACGAGTACTCGCCAGCACGATTTATGAACACCGACGACGTAGCACGGTCCAGCCGTGCATGACCCCAATGCCCACCCCGCATGCCAGCGTCCCCCATGCAAGCCCGCCTCAGCCTGGTAGCAAGCACCTTGAGGTGCCTTCAACAACTATACCCCCCTTATTATGTCATAAAAAACCCGAGTGATAGGAGTAGACATGTTTTGGCCAAAGCATCATAATAGCCATGTACAACATCAAATCGCACAAACCAAAGTACAACTTAGCTAATACATTCACAAATGACTTTTAAACATTGTAAATGATACTTTTTACAAAAATAATATTTTTTTGAAAAATAATTATTGTAAAATAAAAAATACATAATAAATTACTAAAAAATAAAAAAAATATTATAAATATTGAAAAAATAATGGAGAAAATTTCTAATATATTTAGTACTAATAAAACACAAAAAAGAGTAAATATTTTAATAAAAAAGAAACATAAAAACTATTTAATATTATAAAAAATGCATAAGAATTAATAAAAAAATAGGTAAAATACATAACATTATTATAAAAACATAAAGATGGCCAACAACCAATAACCATGACGCACCTCCATAGTCACAACTACCATATGTGATTCCAATTTCAAACCGCCAACCACCAAGCATCAACCAACCATCGTCAGTCACTACCGCACGAACCACCACAACTTTCCACCACTGCCACCCACGACCACCAACCACCAACCACCAATATCATTGCACTTGACATGTTGCTAAGAATTGGCTAGCACTAGACATGGTGCGACATGGATCGACGTGGTGCAACATGGTGCGACTTGGTGTGACATCGTGCCATGGTCATGCCATGCGTCGTGCCATGGCAGCAGCTAGATTTTGGCAACAAAACAGCGAAGCGTCATGCAACTAGTGTCACAAGGTGCCATGCGCATGGGACTAAGCTCGGTGCAGTTATTGTGGGTTGTGTCTGGCATCGCTCGTGGAAGCTGCTGACTTTTGGCAACGGAATGGCGGAGCATCGTGCAAGTAGCACTGCAAGGTGCCATGCATATGGGTTAAATCTCACTACATGCTGAATGTCGTGCGGTTCTTTTAGGCAACATCGGGTAGCGGTATCGCTTGTGACAACTGCTGGCTTTTAGCAACGGAATGGTGGTGCATCGTGCAAGTGGTGTCGCAAGCTGCCGTGCGCATAGGGCTAAGATTAGTACATGTCGAAGGCCGTGTTGTTGTCTTTTCAGGGTGTGCATGTGATGCCAAAGCACAAGCCAAGAGTGATATGCCAATACAATGTCACAAATAAAGGTTTTTCAAGGTGTCGCTTGCGAGGTCAAGGCACAAGCCAAGAGTGATATGCCAATATAATGTCGCAAGTAGAGGTTTTTCGAGGTGTCACGTGCGATGCCAAGGCGTAAGCCAAGAGTGATATACCAATACAATGTTGCAAATAGATGTTTTTCGGGGAGTCGTGTGCATGGCCAAGGCATAGGTCAATGGTACGAAGTCGGGCATGGCAGGCTGCCATGGCACGATGCAGGGCTTGGCCAAGGAATGACGTCGGACGTGGCAGGACATGGCCATGGAATAGAGCAGGGCATGGCCATGGCTCAACATAAGGCATGGCTAGGACATCAGGCGTGGCCATGGAATCGCACAGGGCATGGTCATGGCACGACGTAGGGAATGGCAAAGCGTGGCCATGGCACGACGCAGGGCATGGCTAGGACATCGGGCGTGGCCATGGCACGGCATAGGGCATGGTCATGGAACGACGTAAGGCATGGCAGGGCGTGGCCATGGGACGATGCAGGGTGTGGCCATGGCCTGTCATAGGGCATGGCCATGGCACGACGTCGGGCATGGCAGGGCGTAGCCATGGCACGATGCAGGGCATGGCAGGCCGTGGCCATGGCACGACCCAGGGCATGGCCAGGACATCGGGCGTGAACATGGCATGATGTCAGGCATGGCAGGGTGTGGCCATGGCACGATGTAGGGCATGTCCAAGAAGTCGGGCATGGTAATGGCACGACGTTTGGCGTGGCAGGGCGTGGTAATAGCATGACGTCTAGCATGGCCATGGCACGACGCAGGGCATGGCAGGGCATGGCTATGGCACGATGCAGGGCGTGCCCATGGTTCGACGCAGGGCATGGCAGGGCGTGGCCATGGTTCGACACAGGGCATGGCTGGGCATGGCCATGGTTCGACGCAGGGCGTGGCCATGGTCTGACGTAGGGCATGGCAGTGCGTGGCTATAGCACGACATTGTGCGTGGCGGGGCTTGGCCATGGCCCGATATTTTATTCGTGTTGAAAGCATGACTATATTTTTGTACCGTGTACGAATTGATTATGGGATTTCATTGAGTCATTACTGTCATTTCCCTGCTATATATGTACTGTTATTATCTGGATTTGGACTGTACCTTTTTGAGCTCATCACTACTTTCAGCCTATGGTTAGTCACGTTACTTATTGAGTATATTGGATCGGTTGTACTCATACTACACTCTGCACTTCGTGTGCAGATGCAGGTACATTTGGACCCCGTAGTTGCTAGACTCGAAGCAGTATCTGCTAGGTGCCATTTGAGGTAGCAGCTTCTATTTCCGCAGACCTCGTCCCTTTTTTTCAATTTTATTCTGGACTGTTCTCTCTTTCAGACAGTTGTATTAGAGATTTAGACCGTGTTGACACATAGTAGCTCATGTACTCGGCAACACTCAGATTTTGGAGATTTTGTATTTGAGTCGCACTTATTCTTATCGGTTATTTATGAGATTTTTCAATGTTAAACTTATTACATCATGTTTTCAATTTAAAATGTGTAGTTAATTGTGATTGTCGGATTGCCTAGTACTATGATAGGCGTCATCACGACATGTTGATATTTGGGTCGTGATATAGATGTATTTTCCTCACACTATCTAGTAGTGAAATGTCTTATCTGTAGTTGAATGTTTTGGAAAAATCACAATTTTCTAATATATTCATATATTGGTGATTTGGGTGAAAGATTTGGACATTACGGTTATACCCAGAAAGCATGTCTACTTTTTCGTAACTGTAAACAAGCTGAGCCTAATATCTTTAGAGTTATTACAGTTATTGCCTTTATTATATTATTACGAGTTATTATTGGCTATTGGTGTTGGACTCTAACCATTTTCTAAGCTCGTCACTGCTTTCAACCTGAGGTTAGGTTTGTTACTTATTGAGTACATAGGGTCGGTTGTACTCATACTACACTTATGCACCTTACGCGCACATTTTGAAGTTGATGTTGTTGTGAATGGTGGGAGCTGGCATTGAAGATATACTTATGTTCCAGTCACCGCTACCACATGTTCTTGGTGGTTCTAGATTTGAGATTCTATTTATGTACATTTCAAACAGATGTTGTATCATTTTCCAATCATATTTGTAACTCTAAGTCTTAGAAGCCCGTGACTTGTACTATCAGTCCTTGGATTATTGTATAAGAAGTCAGTTATTTCATCATTTATTTCCTATTAATCTCATTTCGATTATGGATATTTAGCTTACTTAGCGGTTTGTGTTACGTGCCATCACGACTAGTTAAATTTTGGATCGTGACAAGTTGGTATCAAATCTCTAGGTTCATAGGTTCTACGAATCATGAGCAAGTATCTAATAGAGTCTTGCGAATTGGCATGATGACGTCCATACCTATCTTCTATAGGCATTTAGGATAAACATCCTATCTTTCTTTCGTTATCGTGCGGCATTAATTCAACTTGAGCGTATCTCCTTGAATTCCTTCCACTCACTTGTATGTTATGTGAGCGCTCGGTAATGGATGTGCAATGACAACTTATGATTTCACGAATGAGGTGCTAGATGTGCTTTCTTTGTTTTGGGTGATAAGCCAGTCTTGAGGACTTGAGGCCGAGTTTTGACGTAGCTTGGGCTCGGTGGTTCCAGTTGTGTTAGCATGTGCTTTTGGACTTATATCTCCGGTAGTGTCCTTGGGAGTGGGACATATGGATCGGTGAGTGATTGGATTTCTACGTGATGAGTATGACCTGACTGTATGCATTCAAATGGCTTGGATGTGGTGAGAAGAGTTTTCTTGGGATGTGGAAACGGATATTGGGTGCTTGATTTCTTTCTTGATGTGTTGTACAGTCTCGAGTTATGAGCGTGTTGAGGGATCTTTTATGTTGTTCATGTTGAGGGTGTAATTCTTATGTTTTGTTGACGAGCTTAGACTCGGGGAGATATAGTGAATACATAGTGGTTGTGACTATGGTAGGGCGTACAGAGGTGCCAGTTTGAGGCTAGCAGGTGGGTTATCTCCTGCGGGATGTTTTGAGGTTGTATGATCTCTATGATGTTTTTGTGGAGAGTTTTTCTCTTACCGGTGGGTTATATGTGTTACAATTTGAGTTTGGATCGCTTAGGAAGTTGTCTTAACTGTCACGAGGATGACTTTGAGTTTAACAGATGATTCGAGGTATTTTTATGATTTGTGCTACGTGGGTTCATGAAGGATTTTGTTGAATTACAGTACAGGATTATGGTAGTGATGGAATAAGGGTATTGTGGGATATCATATATCATGTCTTATGGCTTCGACCTAAGTGGGGGAATATGTTATCAACAATCAGAGTGCATGGTTATGTGTTGTACTAGTTTCGATTTGAGGCATTTGAGGATGAGTTAGGATGACTCGAGTAAGAAAATTTCTGGATGCATGATGTAATACACCTTATGTATATATGGAAATCTTGGAATGGTTTAGGTTTGTTGTTCGTGATGGATGTAATGTAATAAGAAAAGGGATTCATTCGGTTGCCTAGAGCTATGGATTACTTCTTAGGGCGTTGGCGTGCTAATGGAGTACAAGTCGTGCAACTCGTTTTAGGCGGTGTATTAGAGATTTGAATAGGGTGGATAACTCTCGAGAAGGTTCTAAAGAGTTCAAGATTCATATGTGGCATTTGAGATTTTTCTGGATTTGTATATGGCTAAGATCTGAGCTGTGCATTGGATGGTGTCGGTACTCACGGTATTTCAGTATTTCAGTATTAGAGAGATTAAGGAAATGACTTCAAATTCATATAAGGTCACTTCTGAGTGAGTATCTCGGATGCGGTATTTTGAGTGCTTAAAATGGATTACGGTGGCATACGGGCTTTAGGACGACATAATTTCATGATAGGGTTTCTTGTCGTGAGCTTTGGGTAAGGATTGTGGTGTTCTAGCAGGGAGAAGTGTTAACTTGAAGGAAATTCAGAAGGAACTCGGAGAAATAGGATAGCTTGGTAGTGGGTTGGATCGGCACGGTAATGGATACAATCAGTTCTTTGAGTTCTTATGATGTGGTAATGCTATGTCGGTGTTTTATGGCAATACTCTTGAGTCTGGCAACCTGCGTGACTTGGTTGAGGTATGGGATTTGCTTCTGATGCCTTGGTCTTGTGCTAATGGTTTTCTAAGAGTTCTCGATGATTTCTACCACGGCTTGAGATGGGTATTTTCTGTCGGTATGAGGATGCTTGCATGTTGTGATTTTCTCTTGGATGAGATCAAGTGGAAGGCTTTTGGCTGATGTGGTATGTAACATGCTTGTGATTCAAAGTTGTTAATGAGATTCTCGTGCTTTTTATATGATGGCATGATAGATGTGGTGCGACGTGTGAGGTCAAGGTTTACATATACAAGGTTGCAGTTTATGGAAGGTCATGAATTTTAGATAGCATGGACAGTCTCAGATGTTTAGATGAATACTAGTACTAATTGTTATTACCTGAGAAGGGTACGCATTTCAGAAGACGCACTGTGTTTTGACTTATAGATGCTTCATTGGTACTGCGGTATTCGTCCGGTTGATTGGTTGCTGATGTTCATATTTGCTATGTGGTATAGAATAATTATGGAAGTATTTCTCATAGGATGATCGGGTATGAGAGATGAGTTAGTCATTCGAGTGGTGGAGATGGGATCGGATATAGTGATTCTTTTGTATTCCTGTGATGTGGAGACTGGGAGTCTCAGTGGTTGACTATCCCTTGGTTGTGGACTATGAAGATGTAGCAAAAGTTAGACAGCTAATGGTATGTGTTACATCAGGTTATTTTGGACTATTGGAGGATTATTTATCTATTTATGGATGACTAGAACTGATTTGGGGCCCATTGGTAAGCCTGATGAGGATATGTATTCTACATCGGGTCAGATTTGTTTACTCAGCATAGCTATGGCGAATGATGTGTCATCGGTCAAAGTTGATCTTATTCGTGTTTGTTAGATTCCATGTATTGTTGTTCGATGCTATAGTGGATTGTGAGATTATTGACCATTTACTCACATGCTGTGTTCTGTTTGGGCCGTGTGGTGAAATTCGAGCGAGGTGGTTCATGGGGTGTTGAATGGTTGGTTGCGCCTTGGTGTTATGGTATTTCCTATTTGTGTTATATGATGCTATTTGTTTCTCCATGATTGTGGTCATCCACTTCGTGTGTTTGTTGATTGATTTGAGTATGATTGTTGATTTTGAGCATTATGGCTCGAGGTATTTCATGTGGACCGGTGTTTGGAATGGGTCACGCACTGCGACAGAGTTATGTTGGGATATGATCCTTTGCCATGATTTCAGGTATTTTGGTTCTCCCTTGTGTGATGGGTTCATAGCATTATGCTTGTGGTGGTATCTGTTGATCTTGCAGAATGATCTATTATTTGAGTCATTTTTTCACTTTTGGGTACATTTGAGTTGTTACGTATGGGTGCACGGATTGCACGATTTGTAGTCTTGGGTTGTATTGGTGTAGCATGTCAATGGAGCAATTGTATTTGACGAGATGAGGTCACTGGACCTAGAATGGGTGCTATCGGATTTGATTACAGTAGGTTTGGAAGAATAATGTCACTAATCAGCTTAGAATTTGGCTATAGTCCTTGTCGGGCGAGAGAGCTCCACGACTTGTTGATACGATGGGTGGTTATGAGTTTCTGCGTGTTCCTGTCATCATTGGCAGTGTACTAAGGTTCAGAGCAAGATTTTATTTATGAGGTTTTTTACCGGTACCGAGTTTGTTATTGAGCAGTTGTGGTTGTCGGAATTTATCGCTATGAGTATCTTAGCTATGTGGTATATCATGTGATTACCATTTGGGTTGTGATCATGGCGTGATTCGGCCTACTCAGAATCGGGTCTTGTAATGGATCTTGCTGATTGGGGAATTGATTCTAAGGTTTATGGACTAAGGTTGAAGTGAAGATCTTCGGTTAAGTTATGTGGTTAGGCTTATATGGATTGGGGTGACATGGGATCACCCATGAGTATGTGAACGGTGAGTTTACACAGCGATTTGCTGGCTTTGGAACGACTGTTGGCACGTTCGAGGAGGAACGCATGTTTAAGTGTGGGAGAATGTAACGACCCAATCGGTCGTTTTGAGCTTTAGTGTTTCGTTCGGTGGTTTGAGACTTTGAGTATCTTCATGTGATGTATTATGACTTGCGTGTATGGTCGGTTTTAATTTTCGAGTGATTGAGGATTGATTTGGAAGAGTAACTCTCAATTTGAAAGCTTTAAGTTGGAAGAGTTGACCAAGGTTTGACTTTTGGGTAAACGAACTCGGAATCGAGTTTTTTTTTCGATAGGTTCATATGATGATTTTGGACTTGTACGTATGTTCGGATTCGAGTTTGGAGGTTTCTAAAAGGATTAAACACTATTTGTCGAAAGTTGACAATTTGAAGAACTCAAGAGTTCATAAGTTTGACCAAAATTGACTTTGATGTTATTGGACTCCAATTGGTGTTCTGAGACTTTGGATATGTCTATATAGTTGAATTGAACTTGTGTGCAAACTTTGGAAGTAATCAGAAGTGTTTAAATGTGATTCGAATACTCTTTTTAAAGAATGAAAGAAATTCTATTCCTTTTGAGCCTCGATTCTTTGTTATGATATTCCTGTGGATGTTTAGAGGCTTTGGATAAGATTTGTACCTGTTTGTATAATTGGATGTGGTCCCGAAGGGCTCGGGTGTGTTTTGCATCATTGGTTGAGAAACTACTTAAGTTAAGGAGTTGAACCTTGACCATGGTCAATATCGGGTCAAGATAATCTCTTGTCAGTGTTTTAAGTGCGCGAGGAGGTTTGTAGTATGTTTTATGATTGAAATGCACATATAGTTTGTGTCTGGAAGGTTCCGAATGAGTTTTAGGTGCTAAAACGAAGATTCTTTTGTTGCTGATTTTCTAGTGTAAAATAATTACGAAAATGTCATTTTTGTCCCAATTTTCAAACTTCTTTTAAAACTTCAAAACATCATATATCCCTCATTTTAAGGTCAAGATTCAAAAGGTTATCTCGAGTGTAATCTTATAAGGATTATGTTGGGCTTATCAAATGTGAGTTTAGAGGTCATCTAGGATCTGATTCGAGTTATAACAGCTGCTGCATTATTTTACTTGTTCCGAAATTTAGTTATTTTTTCTCACGTGGTTTTGTAGCTTGGATTTGGGCGATTTTGGAGAGAATTTTCCTAATTTAGATTGGGGTAAGTATTTTTTTTTACTCGGTTTTAATTAAATTTCATGAATCTATCTCCGGTTTTGGCATTTGGATTATGAGTTTTAAAGAGAAATTAGGGGGTTTTGTCTAAACTTTTTTAAAGTGAACTTTTGAGTTTTAAACATCGTTTCGGAGTCGGATTTGAGTGAAATTAATATGGTTGGACTAATAATTGAATGGGTTATCATATTTTGTGAGTTTTGTCGGGTTTCGAGGTATGGTCCTAGGTTTGGTTTTTTGGTTGACTTAGAGTTTTTGATTAATGATTCGACCTTTATCGATTAGGTTTGTCTTCTATGGGATTATTTGATGTTTTTGAGTTGCTTTTGGCTAGTTTCAAGCCGTTTAGAGATTGATACCCGCGTGATGGCATTTCTAATGTATGTTTGGCTTGCTCGGTATTTGATTTGGCTTGTTCGAGGTAAGTAACATTTCTAAACTTTGAATTAAAGGTAATTATCCCTAGGAACCATGTTTTATGTGATATGTTGGGTCGCGCACATGCTAGGTGACGGGCGTGTGGGCGTGCACTGTCAACTCATGATCCGGGTTGACTTTTGGACTTTGTTGTATCCATGTTTTTCCTACTTGTTACATTAACTGAGCTAGGATTCATGCTAGAAATCATATTTAGGCTATGTAGCTACTTGATTGAGACTTGATGTCACTATATCTATTGTTGTGGGTTATCTGATTTAACTGTAATTATACACTCAGTCATGATTCATCATTTGCATATCATATCTCAGTCTTTGTCCATCATTCATCGTTACATCGCATGTTATCATTGCATTACCATATGTGGAGTTGTTGGGCTGAGTGGTATGAGATTGTGAGACCTTTAGACTTGAGAGGTTGATGACTGAGGTGGGCCATAGAGCCATCTTGTGAGTGTTATTATGGATCGGGATGCACGCCGTAGCAGGCGATATTGGCTTTACTACTATTATTATTATTTTGGATCGGGTTGCATGGCGCATCATGCCTTATTGACTTATTATTATTGAGGATCGGGCTGCATACCACAGCAGGCCTTATAGGCTTTTGATTAGTGCTTGGGCAGGATCCGCACCTCCGGAGTCTGACATACCACCAGTGAGCGCAAGCACAGTGACATATATATTGTTATGCGGCGCCTTCCTGAGATTATTTGGAAGGGCGATGTAAGGCTAAGCAATCGATGTCAGTACAATTGTTGTCCGCCAACTGAGGTCCCCTTCGTATGCTAGACTAGATTGTCAGTGCCGCACGGGAAAACCAATGTCGTGAGCAACTGAGAAAAGAAATGAGAATTGAGACTGAAAGAAAGCTTGATTGCATAAATGAAATCTATTACAGAAATGCTACGCGGTGTCGAGGAGGAGAGACACCAGTACAGAGAATTGTTTGCTTGCTAGGAAGTTTTGAATGCTTGATCCCCCCTAATAATGCTTATAAAAAATAAATCAAAGTTACATGACTTTACCTAAGGAAGCTGTAGGGGCACACTAAAAGAAAATGAAGTAAATCTACTCTGTATTTACAAGGAAAAGGACTTAGTCTTCCACAAGGTAGAAACAAATTTGTTTGCAGCAACTTTGTCTTTAGCATCAGGGTCCACGCGCGGCGCTGTGGGCATCTGCCTGTGGCTGGCGCTAGCGCTGGTTATCAGTGGGATGACAGAGGCACCTGTGCGCTTGCCACTTAGAGATGCCGAGACCACGGGGCCGACCGTGGCGCTGGGCGTTAGGAGGCTTGCCAGGACGCCAAGGGGCACGTCCAAGGGGTCATGGGGCATGGCTGGAAAGCCGCCCATGACATTCTCCCCCACCTGAGTTAGCGACGTCCTCGGCGCCTTACTTGCAAGGTAGTCATCAATTAGGCTCTTGTAGGCTTTGAGGTTTGTCCCCCTCTCCCAAGTATTCTTCTCTGCATCACGTCCATGCCATTTCACCGAACTCTTGGTGATCTTTCCTTGAGGCATGAATCACTCTATCATCAAGAATAGCTTCAGCACACCTTTTTCCGGTTGAATTAGGGCCTCAAATACTGGGTATTGTGAGTTGGCTCCGTGAGGGATCCTCCTTATCTTCCCGAAAAGATTTCAGGAGACTGACATAGAAGACGGGATGAATTTTCGACCAAGCTGGGGTATCCACCTAGTATGCAACTTTCCCAATGCGCCTTTCAATGGACAAGGGTCTAATATATTTTTGCAATAGGCGAGGGTCATGGACTCCCGCAAACAAGTACCGCTTTAGGATTTTGACCATCACTTTGTCTCCTACCTGATACTCAACAAAGCGACGATTTTGATTAGCATGCCTCTTCATCCACTTTTGGGCTTTGACAAGATAGCTCCGCACTATCTCCAAATTTCGCTTCCATTCTCTTGAGAAGCTAGCAGCTCGAGGAGATTGTGACGTGTTTGGTACATTCACAGTGTGTGGGAGCAGCGGTTGCTGTCTGGTAACAATTTCAAAAGCGCTCTTCTTGGTACTAGAGCTCTTTTGTGAATTGAAACACAGTTGACCAGCATCCAAAAGCTTCACCCAGTTCTTCTGCGATCCGGTTAGAAAGTGGCGGAGATATTCCTCCAGCATGCCATTGAACCGCTCCGTCTGGCCATCAGATTGCGGATGAAAACTTGAACTATGACTTAATTTTGACCCAAGGAACTTAAAGAGTTGAGTCCAAAAGTTGCTAGTCAAGCGCGAGTCACGATCACTAACGATGTCTTTGGGCAAGCCCCAATATTTGACGACATGAGAGAAGAAGAGTCGAGTTGTATCTACTGCTAATATATATTG